>KN361177.1:4877-21052 GCA_000785685.1 Uromyces viciae-fabae | reverse complement strand
AGATTAGTATGAGTGAAATGAAGAAATTAGATTAAAATAGATTATAATGGATTAAAAAAGATGAAAAAAAAATAAAAAATAAAATAGTCAGAAAATGATTGTTCAACGAAGAAAAAAATAAAAAAATAATTTTTTTTATTTTTATTTTATTTTTTATTTTTCATTTATTTTTATTCATTTTTTTATTTTTTATTTCTTTCATCAGTTGGTGGAGCCAACTGATGTATACCGTAACATGAATTGAGGCTGGCTCCACCAATTGGTGAGCCAGCCATATTAGCTGACGGTAGGCCGGCGCGGAGGTCGCGCCGGCCTGTTCTACCAATGGGTAGGGGGTAGCCGGCCCCGCGTGCAGCATTATTGCTGCACGTCAGGGCCGGCTGACCTATCCCGACCATCTGGTTTGCCATAGGTTGGCCTACCAGATGGTCGGATTGGTTGGCATCGCGCCAGCTCGGTCAATTGGCCCACCTCCCCGCGGGAGGTGGCCAATCCACGTAAACCAATACGTCACGCGGGCCACCCCGCGGGCCCGACGGTACACAGTTTGGCAAAATGGAGCCGCTGTGTAATAATGGTGAACCCCGACAGGTAGGTGGTGGTTGGGAAGGGATGGGGGGTGGAGGAAGGTCACACCTGCAAAATGGAGGACTTGAAGAGTCCCAGAATCTGGGGATTCTTGAGTAGCCCCAGGGAGAAAAAATTGGTGTGGATTGCATCCCTTTACCACCCGTGGGAATTTGATTGGGGTGAATATATAGTATGGTAGAACCAGTTGACCACAGGTGGCTCTTCTCTTGCCCCTCCCTCTCTGATCTCTGTATTTCGCTAACCATTTCTTTTAAATCTAACTCATAGACAATGCTTGTTTTAGATTCTAAATGAATTGAAGGTATCATTACATTTGTATGATTTGGTCATTTCAAACATAACATACAAATGATATAAATGGAAATGATTGTACCTTCATGGCAGGTGCAATGTCATGCTCAGTTAAACTGAATATAATGAAAAGGAAAATCTTCCAAGTTTTTGCTCTTTCTTTCTTTAAAAAAGGATGAATAAATTACAATTAATCTGTACAATAGAATGAATCTCATAACCAATGTGTTCTAACTTAACAAAGCCCTGTAACTGCAGCAGATTTAGCTTGGGGCTACACAGTATTTGTAAGATAAATCATTTTCTATAGTGGTCAATACTCAGTTTTAGGTGAGGAGGCTGATTGCACTAAAATTATGTAAACACTACTAAGACTTGATATTGGAATTTAGATCCTATTAAAGTGACTCGACCAAAATAATCTCAACCCTTTCTTCCAGGAAAGTTCCTGTTTGCAATTATCAATATCAAATCAGTCTAAATACCTTCTTTTCAACAGGTAGAGTGGGTTTGTGTGCTGGTGATGTCAGACCTAAAGGAATAAAGATATAATTTCACTTCAGCTTCAAAGAAAACTATGTTCACAATCTTATGTACTGCCACTGTATCTTAGGTGAATGCACTTCCACTGATTCATGACATGTTGTAGCGCTCACCGGCTACGACGCATTGCAGTCAACTTCTTGATCTCACTTGTCGTCATATTAGGAAATCACATGCCATCAAAACAGCTCGAATGCTTGAAGAGTTTGACAAACAGTTTATCCAAGAAAATATGATTAGAAATGAAACAATCCACATAAAACCACCAACTTAGGTTGTTAGCTGACACAAGAAAGAAACAACATATCAAATCGTGGTTGTTGTTAGTAAAACAGAATGAGCTGCCACTTCCCACATCGCGTGAAAGCAAATGGTTAGGGCAATACTAGTCGCTTATAATCAATGCCACGGCCATACTAGTACTATCATCTTAACGGTTATATAAAACATGAGGGATGGAAAGATAACCAACAAAAATGGGATATGCCATTTACTCGTCTCTCAGAGAGCGAACACTCTATCTAACAAATTGACATAAATCCAATACTTCGTTCATCAAAAGCTGACAGAGCTTGTTATCTCAAGCAAATCTGATTCTATCGTTGAATTTCTAAAAAAATATTCAAGTTTCAAGTCAGTAAAAACAGGTAGAAAGAGAGTAGTGTAGTAGGATATGGGTGAGATGCCTAATCAGTGTAACTATGAATAAGGTAAAAACTTTCATTGCCACTTTGTGAACTCAAGAGTTATTGCGGTAAATTTTCATCCATTGAGGCTTATAAAAGGAAGAATATGGAAATTAGGAATGAGACATGTAGCTTACTTTTGTTTTCTTGTTTAACGACGATGGAGTTTTTTCTTTTTCCTTTCAGTGACCAAAAAACAACAGAAGATCCTTCGATGGGATTAAAGAAACCCATTTAATAAAATCTGCCCGACCTAGTTGCCAGGGGTCTCCACAAGTTTAAATGGGGGTTTTGCAATCCTTGAACCAAAGTATGTGTGACATCTATGTAACATCCTACTCCTCTTTTCCCCTCTCTCCATGTTCATCGGTCAACAAAACTGATCATTATTGTCTGCCACCGCATTGATGACTTCTCTAATTGACCTCACCGCAACTCGAGCCTTGGCAGAGGTGATTGAACAATTTATTAGATTTAATTTTAATCGAAACTCACAATATCCATCGGATTTGATTCTAGTTATTCAAATCCCCCGATGATCTGGTCAAACTCTCCCAGGTTCGAAAGCGTCTTCAACAAGAACAAGCAGGCATTGATGCTAAACTCAAACAAGGTGCCAAAGAACAACTCGATGCTACTAGAGAAGCCATTTCTAAACTAAGAGAATCAAGGAATCAAATTGAGGCAATCAAAGAAGATATGATTGCAATTGAAAAAGCATGTGATGACCCACGAGTAAAAGTTGAAGGCTTTGGAAGTTGCGTCAAATTTGTTTCCTTCTCATTCACCAAGAATTTAATCATTTCTAGGCTTGTTTTTCTTATTTATTTATAGAAATTGCATCGGTGTCAAAGATTCACAGAAATTTTGTTGCCACGGCTAAGATGGTTGAACAATTGAGTGACATGGATTTTAAAATCGATAGTATCGAGAAACTACTGGCAAAAGATCGCGCTTCCCCGCTGGGTGATGCTCCAAACTTACTAGCTATTCACTATACCCTCAGCGAATTGGAGACGTTTAGGTATTGATTTTACACTAAATGTCATATTTGTTTTTATTTGAGTAGATTATTTAAGGGTACAAGAAAACAACATTAAATGTTCACTTTATATATATTTTTTTCTCAGGAATGAAACTTTATTGCAGGCGAACCGAGAGGGCAATCCTGAAACCATCAAGACCTTAGCAGGTTATTTTGAGCGTCTGGCTGGCACAATTGAGGTAATGATTTACATTTTATTAAAGGGTACGCCTCAACATGATACAATCATACATTGACCAGATTCTTTCTTCTGTTTAGGCTTTTGAATCACATTACCTTCACTTGGCTGGTAATCTGCTAGATATCGTTCGAAAGGGGCATGCAACAGTCGCTATTAAAATCGCCAAAATTGCTGAAATTGAAGGCCAGCGTGACGAAAGGGCGATCGCGATTCGATTGGTCAAGCGTCAAAATGTAGATCCTTGAGTTTACCTTGCAATTTAGTTAATCTGATTTTTATTTTATTTTTGCTTTTCATTTCTTACCTTACAAAAAAGAAAGACATTGGTGCGCGATTCCAATCTTTTCGTGCGGAAGCAAGGGTCATAAAACATTATAGAGCAAGAGTCATGGACGCAATCAGATCAAGTGCAAAAAATGCAATTGAACGTCAATTCGCCAAGTACAGCGACAACCCGGCCGGTTTTTTTGAAGGAGAAAACTTTGATTGGTACTATCAAGATCTACTTTTGGTTGAGGAGATGCTGGTTGATAAATTTCCCGAAGATTGGAAGGTAATTTTGTATTTTTATTCTCATGATCCTGTTCCTAGCCGAAATCTGACATTATTCTTGGTTATCACACCAATTTAGATATACCACGCATTTATTAAAGCATATCACAAAGCGCTCTATGATTTTTCAAAAACCTATTCCACCTCTGAAGATGCAGAAGCGGGTGCCTTGCTGGCCTTGACAACATTTACAAAAGAATACAAAAAAAACATGACTAAAGAGTTAGATATTCCGTCGGAATTAATAACTCCTCCATTACTCGATGATAATACGCAATCTTTAGTCGATGAATACTTGAAAATGATTAGCAAGAAAATGACAGAATGGACTCAGAACCTCATGAAAAGCGAAACCCAACTTTTTATCGCGCGTACCGAACCACCGGAAGAAAACGCTGATCAAATGTATATCATGCAGGCATCTGGCATCATGTTCCAAATGGTTTGTGTCTGTATGCTACATACTCAAGATTTATCAAGCCTAACTGTATTAATATGTCTTCCTTTAGGTTAATGCCCAAATTGATTTCGCCATTGATAGTGGACAAGGAGCAGTTCTTGCAAGGGTAGTCGAAGAATCCGCCAAGGTCATCATGTCCACTCAAACCGAATGGCTCGCGTTGGTGAAAAAAGAGTTCCAAAAACAACACTCGTCAAAAGCTGATGATTTTCAAGGAGGTTTAGTTGAGTATACGATCAGTCTAGCCAACGATCAGGTCAAGTCAGCGGATTTTGTTGAAGGCTTGACAAATAAACTTGAAGGTCTAGTTAGTGAAAAGTATCGCCAATCAATTAGTGAAAACTTATCTGCAGCCATGGATGGTTATTTGGATGTGGCAAAAAACTGTGTCCAGGCGTTAATTGAAGCAGTTTTTAACGATCTTAAGCCAGCCCTGAAGATGCTTTTTGGAAATGCATGGTATTCAGATGGAGGAGCAGAGAATCCCATGGTGTTAATTATTGAAACAATTAAGGACTATGTTGTGGACTATCAAGCACATCTCAATCCAAATTTATTCGAGTTACTGATCGATGACATGATTGATAGTTTCTTAATAGCTTATCTTAATGGACTTCGTAAAGCCTCCAAGATTCGAATCCCACTAGCCATTGATAATATTCGAGCTGATGTCAGAATGTCTTACAGCTTTTTTGTAACTTACAAGACAGCAACTGAATTAAAAGCTCACTTCAAAGTACTGGAACAAGTATTAGGTGTGCTTAGTGCAAGTCAAACTATGTTTTTTCTTGATTGGCATTCATTTGCTAAAGAGTATGGACCAGCTGTTGTAGGATATACTGAACTATTATTGAAAGCTAGAGATGATTTAGATAAATCAGCCGTCAATGAAATTATGGAAACAATCAAAAAGAAAAAATCTGAATTAGTTGAACCTGAATTACCCACAATCTTTAGTCGATTAGGGAAATGATAGAAAATAAATAAATGCATTTGTTAGAATGGTTCATAATAGATGATTTATCCTTAACAGCCCAAATTGCTAGCTCATTTACCTAAATCAGCAAATAGACATGTTCTGAATTAGTTGAACCTGAATTACCCACAATCTTTAGTCGATTAGGGAAATGATAGAAAATAAATAAATGCATTTATTAGAATGGTTCATAATAGATGATTTATCCTTAACAGCCCAAATTGACACATGGAATTTTTTCTGTTTTACGAAAAAGAATGCTAATGGACGACTTATGTGAACTATGCTATTTATCTTTAAACATTTGTACAAGATTGTATTAGTAAGAAATTTTCTATCAAGTTTTGAATGATAATATTTTCTTTCTTTCTTTCTAACATACCAACCAAAAAAAAAAAGTAAACATTTTTGTAATTTGAAAAATTAATTTTTAAGTCACATGTCACATACACTGTCCTGTGATACTGTAGCAGTTTCGGTGGTGGAGTGGTCTCAACAGAAAAAAAAGAAGAATCTCATAAATAACATGTAGAAAAAAAAAAAAAAGAACAACTGATCAATTTTACTCATCTCTGTATCATTATTTATATTTGTATGCGCTAATGGATTGGTCAAGACCCCATCCGGATTTCATTCAGTGAATCTTTCTCTGTTATTCTTTCTTTATTTTCTTTCATCTAGATTGCTAAAATCAAATAAAATTAATTTTCTTTATTTTTATTTTGATTTTAGTTCGAAATGGATGGAATTATTCGAAAACCCTTTACTTTCTTTAATTCAAATGAGAAAAAAAGCTTTTCAATGTAGCATAGATAATCTCAGATCTATCTATTGGAGGGTATTTTATTGTTTCTTTCCAACTTATACATCTAATCCTTAATTTTAATTTTATTTGAAAAAAAAAAAAAAAAAAGAAAGAAAGAACTGATAAAAACTGACTACAAATTTAGATTTTTTTAGGACAATTACCAGGAGTTCCTAATACAAGAATCTCAACATCGAAAACAAAAATTACAAGTTGGAACTTAAATCTGGAAAAAATAAGATTAGATTGGGAAAGACTCAAATTTCAATTTTTAAGAGCTCCAGATGGTTTATGGATAGAAGATTCCAATTATCTTGATCATGATCATCAAATCAATTTTGAAAATTCAAATCCTTATCTTCATACGTCTAATCCTATCGATGACCTTCTTTCCGATCTTGGTGTTAACAATCCGCTAAGTCAACATGAGGCTGTAAGTTCATCTTTTTTTTTCTCTCTTTCACAAAAAATAAATCCTCTTATTTCTTTGTTTTCTCCTTTTTTGCTAGAATCCATGGAATGTATGGTTACGTGATCTCGAAGTGAGTATTACTAAATTACATTTTAATAAATAATTTTTTCATTCCAATACCGATCTTTTCTTTGAATTTATTTATTTTTCAACTACAATAGTTGCGTAAAACTATACAACAAGATGTAATTAGAACTTTTCCTGAAAAAAAATACTTTCGTCAAACACGTACACAGAATATGCTCACAAACATACTGCATGTATATTGTAAAATTCATCAAGACATTGGATATCGACAAGGGATGCATGAAATAGTTGGGATTTTATTAGAGACTTTAGATTTCGATTCGTTAATTTGTCCGATTGAAGAAGAGAAACCTGGCTTGATGTATCAAGTCTTATCAAGAGAATTCCTTGAACATGATGTCTTCAATTTGTTTTGCTTATTAATGAAACCGATGAGAAATTGGTATGACTCTAACTTGTCTGTTCCACTTCAAGACCTTGCTAACAGAGAGACTACGCCCTTGAGATCGCTTGGATTCTTCCCTCCTCAACTTACCATGCTCTCTCCAATTCAATCCAACTCTTCCGAATACGATTCTCAACTATTTCACCCACTCGTTGAAAAATGTGCCACTATTTTTTATCTATATCTCAAACAACTTGATCCAGAACTTTGGGATCACATAGAGAAGCTAGAAATTGAACCACAACTGTGGGGTATTAGATGGTTGAGACTTCTTTTCACAAGGGAATTCACATATCAAGAAAGTCTTTTACTTTGGGATGGAATCTTTGCTCATGAAGATGGAGCCTCGTTACGATTGGTCGACTTTATTTGTATAGCAATGTTACTAAGGATTCGTGAAAGCTTACTAGAATCAGATTATAGTAGTGCGCTTCAATTGATACTCAAATTTCCCCAACCTACTGATGGAGATTCAAGAATCAACGTATTACTCTATCAAGCTATTTTGCTTTCACGTTTCCCAACTCCTACTACTGTCACGTCAATAATTCAGCAGAATTTTGACTTACAACTTTACCCTCGTAGCAACTCTTCTTCCATTTCAAAATCAAATTCTTGGTTTAGTAGCATAGGTTCCAAAACTCCTACGACCTCATCTACCGTGCTGATAAACTCTTTGGTCCGCCACCATCAACCTTCCACTCTTCAAATAATCACTCATTCGCTCCATCCATCCCAGATCAATCAATCTCGTAACTCGGAAGTTACGATGAGCACCAAGACCCAATCATTGGGTAAAAGCAGAGGATTCTTGTGCGCACTGGCAGAGCTAAGGAAGAACTACTCTCCAACACTTCGACTAGACAATCGTACACTAACAGTGTCACAGTCATCTATCACCGCACAATCACAATCTACATTGGATTGGAAGAATAATGAAAGTCCCACCTTTTCGCAAATACAGGAGCCGCCAATGAAAAATAAGAATAATCAAGACCAACAACAACAAACAAATTATTTAGCAAATCAAGAAATTGGAAAAGCACTAAGATTATGTGTGGATGCATTAGAACAAAATATCTTAGAAAGATATCATGATGATCATTCAGAAGAAAGTCATTTATCGCAGGATTACAGTCAAGGTTTAGCATTAGGTGTTTTGAAGAACATACGAGATGTTATGTTATCTGGATTTAGTTCTAGTTTTGATTCAAATATAATGAGTCCTTTAATTGAATATCAATCTGCTATCACAACTACTAGAACAACAACAGCTAATAACAATCATGTTGATTATGCAGATACTTCTCTGGCTTTGGATGAAGATCTTTCCGGATCTTCTTCTTCAAATACTTCACATTCTTCTTCAAATTCGAATATTCATCACCTTAAATATTTTTCTAATCAATCTCCTATCGTAAATAATCAGCATCTTAATCAGCTCTCTCTGAATCTGGATTCTCCTTCGGAATCTTTTAATTTATCTCGCACTAATAGGTTTGCTCCCTTTTTTTTTAAGAAAAATAAAAAAAAAAATCAACTCAATTTTGGCGTCTTAATTTTAGTCTCATGTATTCTATGACTTATGTATGAGCAAAAAATTAATACTTCTGATCTGATTTTTTTGTTCCGTTTGGTCGATTTTTTTTTTCTTTTAAGCTCAGTTTCTCTATCATTAAACCGATCAAAATCATCTGAAGAATTAAATAAAAAGGATAAATTAATTTCATCAACATCTAGTGATTGTAATACTACAGGGATGAAGAAGATAATTAAAACAACTCATCTTAATGGATTTGATAAAGAAAAGCATCGTCAAGAAGTTACTACTTTTGATCTTGCTTATAATAACATCCTGGATCCTATCTTTTTCTCTCCATCTACCCTTTAGTTAATTATTCTCTTTGCTCTTCTTTTGTTTCTTCATTTATAAAACAAAATTTTTTTTATGAAATTGTTGTTTTACTTCAACTTATCTAACTTATTAATCCTTTTCACCCAGCACTCTTTGTCTCTTCGATATTTCAATTTTTGTTTATTTTTGTTTATTCCTTCTTTTTTTATCTTCATCGACTTCTTTGGATTTTTTTTCTCTTCTTTTTTCTTTTAATACTTTTCGAACATCACAAACTCGCATTCACCTCTTTCTAAAAATTAATTTTTTTTTTGTGTTTGTATATCCTTTCTAAATTTTAACTTAATTTGATTTAATTATATATATATATATACGTATTTGCATATTTATTCATGTGTTTTTGTTTTTATTAGTATTTTGTAGCTTTTGTTTTTTTGCCTACTGTTTTTTGTTGGGTATTCATAGTTCTTATGGGGAACTCAATGGATTTTAATTTAGACTGATAATTTTAT
This sequence comes from Uromyces viciae-fabae, assembly GCA_000785685.1. Classification (NCBI taxonomy): domain Eukaryota; kingdom Fungi; phylum Basidiomycota; class Pucciniomycetes; order Pucciniales; family Pucciniaceae; genus Uromyces; species Uromyces viciae-fabae. The sequence goes on along the minus strand of KN361177.1, from coordinate 11,611 downwards.
TTCAATTCCTACTAATTTTTTTTTTTACAAAAGCTTGGTGGACCAGTTTTTTTTTTTTTTTTGGAAAGGGTTGGAAGTATGTAAATATGTATCATGAACTTGAATGAAACACTATTACAGGTAATGTAATCCTTTACCTCTGTGAGATCAGCTGCCTTCATAGGTTGTGCTCAGTGGCCATCTTGCATGATCTGATATCTTAGATTTCCTAGTGGCAACAATACATATCAGCCATATTATTCAGGGTCTTTTATCAATCTTTGTGTCAAAAGGTAACGATTGCACCAACTTTTTTGAAAGACTCTCACAAGCACCTGCATAAAACTTTTTTCAGTCAAAAAATCTAGTGGCTAAGAAGATATTTTTAGGGGATTAATTTTTGCACCACCCAAATTTGATCGCACACCGCCTTTTCAACCACCGGAGGACATAATGTTTTTTTTTTTAATGTTTTTAAAAAATACTTGTAAGGTTTCTCATTTTGCCAACAAAAATTGTCAGCCTCTTGAGCACCCCTGCTTCATCCTCTGAGCCTTTTTGTGACAGAAAAAAAATAATGAGGTAATCCACCACCAGAAAAAATGGAGAAACCCAAGGTGAGTTGCTGGAGAAACCAAGGTGAGTTGCTTTCACAGCAACAAAGGGGTCCTTTGTTCTTGCCAAAGCAACTAGCCTTGATTGCTCCATTTTTTCTTGGGGTGATCCTTACATATGGATTACAGAAAATCAAATAAAAAATATAAAAAAATAGTTAATGCAAGAAATATGTGCTATAAATTTTTTCACTTGTATTTCAACCTTATTGGAATGTGAAATAAAAAATTTATCCATGGGGAAGCAAAAAAAAGTTGCTTTTGCATTTCCTTTTTCAAAATTTAGGCACATGCCCAAGTTTTCCCATAATGTTGTGAGTGGGCAAACTTGCCTTAGGGGGTTTCCATGTAGATGTCACAAGTTTTGGTTTATTTAGTCTTGAGCGCAAGTTGCAATGTGAACTTTATGTGATTTTAATCATTTTCCTGTTGCCTTCCAACACATAATTCTGGGTGTACCACACAGAAACCCTATTTTTTGTTACTTTTCCTGGTAGAAATTAGTCCCTGAAATCCTTTGTTCTGGGACCCTGACAAAAATTAGAACCACCAACAAACTTTATTTTGGCTTTTTCAGCCTATTTCTGCCCCAAAACAAACATGTTGAAATTCAAAGCTCAAACTCAGACGCAGCCGCTGTGGAAAGAAAACTCATGTCCAGGCACTAAGTAGACCCTCCGCAGGTTCCAGAACTTGATGATTCTGCCTTTTGAGACTATTTGAACAAGAGACTATGAGTAACCTACACTCTTGAATAGAAACCCCAGACACTGCCAACATTTTTAAATCAGCTCAGTGCATCCTAGTTAATCTAGGATGCACTCATCCAATTTAAAATTGGTTGAACTCAACTGATTAAATATAAAATCAAGGCCCTACCTTGATTTTGCATTTGATCAGTTGTGTTGAACCAATATTAAATTGGTTTAGTGCATCCTAAATTAACCAGGATGCACACAACTGATTTCAAAATTCTGGCAGTGAGACTAATTGGCCCTTTTCTATCTTCTAGTGCTTCAGCAGTTGCTCCCCTTAAGTCACTTGATGAGTCATCCCTTTTAAAGTAGTGTTGTTTTTTATTGAAAAGATGAATAATGTATGATATATATGATATCCCTATTTACAATTCCCAGTTCCACCACTTCCCTTCCCGCACCCTATTCCCCCAATTCCCCCCGTCCTACACCTTGTTCCCCCTGGTTTCTGTCTCCGCAGCCGTTTGCCCCAATAATCAACCCCGCATCCGCCTTACTACCCAAACCCTCACTGCTGACCAATGCTACCCCACTTCTCGCAGCCCACCAGATTGAATTTTTATCTGTTTAACAATCTTCTCCTTTCCCTGCTGATCCGCAGCCCTTAGCACAATCTGCCCCGCAGCACCTTCCTGAGTAACCCACTTCCGCTTGCCTAATCCGCATAACCACTCAGCCCCTGTAAACCCTACGCTCTGCTTTTACTCTGCTTTTAGTAGAAAAAGTGCTGCAAATCCCAACGCTAAAGGCAAATAACTTTGCAGATACTTTCCACTTTCTGCCAAAGCATTTGATCAGCTTGCTCAATGCATTCCACCACTCCACACACCTCTCCATCTTTGCCACCGCTTCCCAACACAAATATAAATTCCACACCACTCTGCAGCTGATGATAAATAAAGTTAAAACCTAAATTCCATCCCTTTATTGGTACTCTCTAGATTAGTTTCCCTCACTGCTTTCTGTTGATTTTATGGTGATGGAGATGAGATATTTAGATTGAGGAAAAGATTTTGAAAGAGGAGCAAGGGGGGAGCAGTTTTAGTTTTAGATGATTTTATGGCTCAACTCAATGATTTAATTACAATCACTGAGAAGAGAAATATAAAGAGAGAGAAAATTTCACAACTCTGTGACATACAAACAAATAAAAATAACTATCACAACTACACATGACAGAGAATCACAACACAACTACACATGTTAGTGATATAATAACTAATAAGAGATAATTATTGACAACTACACATCAATAATTTATATTATTAAACAAAGACAACAACACATCTATGAGTAATAATAACTAAATAATTTTATATAATAAATCATAGATAACTACACATCCATGAATACTATAATTTAACTTGTTGACAACTAAACATCAACATTCTATAATATTTTACTTTGTTGACAACTACACACCAACAAAGCATAAATAAGTCTCAAGGACCACTACACATCAATTAGAGAACTACTAATTAACTAGTTACTTTACTAACTAATCTTAATAAATTTTAAATATTTCTATTATAATTTTTGTTTAATTCAGTTGAGAAAGGAGAGAGGAAATAGGAATAAAGGATGAGAGTGTAGGAAAATTCACAGAAAAACAACACTTTCTTACTTTTCAATCCATCAAGCTTCTTCTGTCTGATATCTTAATTTGGCAAGAAAACAACATCCTCAAACTGGGTTACCTGCTTTCTAATCATTCCATTCTTGAATTTGAAGATATCAAACAGCTTCAAAATAAATCTTGTGTGACTACTTTGAGAAATCATTAAGAATCTTTGAATGTATGAAAAAATCAATCATTCCTTTTATTCTCTTATTCTTTCTTCTATTTCTTTTTCTCAATGCATTCTGAAGAATTTTTGACTTAAAATTATAATAGATTTTCAGGAGAAAATTGTTCTTATAGCCAAAAGCTCTAATGACTGGGCTTGGGACTTTTGGACAGAAGAAGTTTTGTAAATCTGAAAAGAACAAGTATTTGATATACTTGGATTGACTCTTTTAAAAGGAAAAGAAGAGGAAAGAGTTGTTTACAATCAATGTTTTATTTCATTATTTGATAAATCTATATTTATAGTATGTACAATAATGAATATTCAAAATGATTTTTTTACTACAAATTTTTTTACTTCAACCTTAGGGGACAATGTTTTACTTCCAGTGGAAGAACTTTTTACCTTCATTATGCAACTTTAGCATAATACTAGACTACTTGTATTTATTTAACTTCATTATGCAACTTTAGCATAATACTAGACTAATTTTATTTATTTAACTTCATTATGCAACCTTAGCATAATACTAGACTAATAACTAATCACTGATTTAATTAAGACTGACTGTCATAATAACTGAGAGTGAGATTTTAACATGTGAAAGTCAAAACTAGAGACTATAATTTCAACCAATGCTCATCCTTTTTTTGTTATTATTTCTTCTTTTATCTTCCCTAGTCATTGTGACTCTTCTTGCTCTTAAATATCTTCCGTCTTCCCCAATCCAACTTCAATATGCAGTGTGGTATGAATCAATTTCCTTCTTAAAAGTCTTATTATCATTTTTGTTTTATTTTCTCAATAAGCTCATGATAATCTGCTTGTTAGTTTTGGTTTTGCTTTTAATAATAAAAATTATCAAAGTTCTTTCAAAACACCTATGATTAATTAGTATTCTTGAAGAGGAAATGTTGAGAAAAGAAAGAAGAAAATAAAATGATTTGGTAGAGATAACCCACAAAATAGGGTGAATAAAAATCTTGAGGGTGAGTGTAAAAAGAAAATAAAAAAATCCACCATGTTATTCCATTGGGGATGAAACCCCTCTGACTCTAATTTTTCCACATTTAGTGTAAAATCTAACAAATAATGATCTGAGAGAATGCCAGTCCTCTTTTGATGATCTCCATTACAATCCTGTTTGGATTTGTACAGTGGGTATTATCCAATTTTCTTTTTTGAAAATTTTCTTGATGAGGTATAATTTTGGACATAGAAAAAAACAATTTCTTGGTGTAAAATAGTTTAAAGTTTTTTTTTCTCTTTTTTCATTATTTTTTTCTTTTCTTTTTTTTTCTGTTTTCTTTTTTCTCTCTTTTCTTTTCTTTTCTTTTCTTTTCTTTTGTTTTCTTTTGTTTTCTTTTGATCTTCAATTAAAACGTAAATCCCATTTTTGTTTTATGTTCTGGTTTATTTATTTATTTATATATTGGATTTCCCAAAACCATCTCCATTTTTGAAAAAAGAGAAGGGTAGGATTGAGTAATAAGTGAAGGTGAGCTAAATATATTCTTCATTTTCTGTAATTATTTGAATTTCATGATGTTGCATATCCATTTCTCATACCTTGGTTTAATTTCCCTACTATGGATCAAATATGACAACCTAAGGGGTCTTTAATAGATTTTTCTGTTATTAGATTATCAATTCTATGTCTAGCCTCTAGGTCTTCTTGATTTGTTTAAATTTGAATCACACAATATAGGTTGAACTAAGTTGAGCGATGTTGAATCTTGAAATCAAAATAAAAAAAAATTAAAATTTTTGTTGTTGAAATTGTGATAAATTTGGATGTTAAAGAGAAAATGAAATAATTAAGTGCTCATTCAAAAGCTGAGATCAAGATCTAAAAACTTGGTATGTAATGTTTTTTTTATTATTATTGCTTGTGCTTCAAACTGACAAGAAAGGAATTTTTGATTTAATTGAAATTTGATAGGTTGGAGTGTGAAGATGAGAGGCTTAAAATAGATACAATTTGATCAGAAAATTATTTCTTGATCAGATGAGTGAAGAAGAGTTGAATTTCAAGAAAAACCCTCTGTATTGGGTTGATGAAGAGGAGGGATGAAGGGGTAATACGGAAGGAATTGATATGATGATTTGAATGTGGATAGAGACTGTATACTTATCACAACAGTGGGCCACTATGCTACACTACGCTACATGGCTGATAACCGTAAGTGTAGCGCTTTCTTTTTTCTTCCCACTTTTTGTAGTGTTAGTTGTAATTTTATTCCACTACACTAACAGTTAGCATAGCGGAAAATTTTCATTGAAATTTTTTTGTAGCGTTAGTTGAAAATCTTATTCACTACACTAACAGTTAGCGTAGCTTTTACTCTGCTAACAGAATTTTGAAGAATCTGTAGCGTACCTTTTTCCCAACAATCAGCGTAGCATAGCTGAATGAAACCTACGCTACGCTGCGCTACACACGCTAACCACTTAACTAACCACTCAACTAACCACTCAACTAACAGTTGAATCAAATATTTGAGAAGGGTGGGAATGGAACCCACAGTTGTAATTTTATTCCACTACACTAACAGTTAGCATAGCGGAAAATTTTCATTGAAATTTTTTTGTAGCGTTAGTTGAAAATCTTATTCACTACACTAACAGTTAGCGTAGCTTTTACTCCGCTAACAGAATTTTGAAGAATCTGTAGCGTACCTTTTTCCCAACAATCAGTGTAGCGTAGCTGAATGGAAACTACGCTACGCTGCACTACACACGCTAACCACTTAACTAACCACTCAACTAACCACTCAACTAACAGTTGAATGAAATATTTGAGCAGGGTGGGAATGAAACCCACGTACTCAAAAGCTTAGGCTAGCCAAGTGGTCTATCACAGTCACAGAGACCACTAGACCAGTGTGATCCTGTATTTCTGCTTGTTTATTTTTTATTTTTTTTCAGCATAGCGGAAAATTTTCATTGAAATTTTTTTGTAGCGTTAGTTGAAAATCTTATTCACTACACTAACAGTTAGCGTAGCTTTTACTCTGCTAACAGAATTTTGAAGAATCTGTAGCGTACCTTTTTCCCAACAATCAGCGTAGCATAGCTGAATGAAACCTACGCTACGCTGCGCTACACACGCTAACCACTTAACTAACCACTCAATTAACAGTTGAATCAAATATTTGAGCAGGGTGGGAATGAAATCCACGTACTCAAAATCTTAGGCTAGCCCAGACGTGGTCTATCACAGTCACAGAGACCACTAGACCAGTGTGATCCTGTATTTCTGCTTGTTTATTTTTTATTTTTTTTCAGTGGGATGAGAGGAGATAGATAGATTTTAAATATTGAACGATTGAAAAAATTTCAAAGTAGAAGTTGAAGATCAATCAGATTCAGAACTTTAAGACTCTAAATACCTTTCCTGGGCATCAAACTGACCCCCAGTACTCCATAATTGAGAAATCTTCTAGACATGAAAATGAATGATCAATTAAATGTAGAAGTTGATGATCAATCTGATTCAGGCATTCAAGATTCTCAATACCTTTCCTGGGAACCAAACTGACCCCCAGTACTCCAGAATTGAGAAGTGTTCTAGAAATGAAAATGAATGATTGAAAGAA
>KN361176.1:0-23774 GCA_000785685.1 Uromyces viciae-fabae | reverse complement strand
CTGAAATTATCTTGTGGACATTCATAGTCCTAAATACTCATATTTAAGTATTTAAGACATAGAAATACCTCACAAAATTCCGCATCACCGTAGATTTCCTGCTCATTCCCAATTCGACGTATGAGCATTTTTCTAGTAGAATAAAATTTTGTGGTACATTTCTTTGGTGATGATTCTTGGTTGATAGATGATGTGTCCGGAATGAGATGTAATTTGAAGCATTCTGGGCAACATATCCTTGTCTGAAAGATTGGCTCAAAACCCAGCCTTTGAATTAGCGTGCTTTTGCTGAGAGGTATTGCTTTGATGATATTATTTGAATCAAAATTGAATTCCCTCCCCAGATTCTTGATCTTCTCCCTCTCTGTCTTCAAGAAATCCGTGATTGCAGAGTCACTGACTTGATGGACAAGACACAGCTTGGCTGCTTGTAATGGACAAGGCACAGCTTGGCCGCTTGTAAAAGCACAAGCAAACTATGCCTTGGAGCTAAATGAAAAGAATTGTGCTTGAGGTCTTGGGTATCAAAATGTTGCCCCTCCCCATGAATCGGTGGCTGGATCACTTTTTCAATTATATTCCCTTCTGGAATTTCTGAAACCTAGGAAATAATCAAAACCAATTAGGAGAGATTGAGTAGTACCCAATTGTTTCATCTATCTTCTCCACTTCAATTGTGCTTGAGGTCTTGGGTATCAAAATGTTGCCCCTCCCCATGAATTGGTGGCTGGATGACGGTTTCAACTATATTCCCTTCTGGATTTTCTGAAGCCTAGGGAATAATCAAAACAAATTAAGAGATCCACCCAATTTTTCATCTATCTTCTCCACTTACATGACTGCACTCCGGTAATTGTAATTCACTTGATCTGTCTTGCTGCTGGACCTGTTTGAGTCTGTTGATCGCAGTTTGATGTTTCTTGAAGGCAGAGAGTGAAAAAGCTGTACCTATCTTGTGGTTCCTATCTTCATCCTCATATGCCTTGAGGTCTTGGGTATCAAAATGTTGCCCCTCCCCATGAATTGGTGGCTGGATGACGGTTTCAACTATATTCCATTCTGGATTTTCTGAAGCCTAGTGAATAATCAAAACAAATTAAGAGATCCACCCAATTTTTCATCTATCTTCTCCACTTACATGACTGCACTCCGGTAATTGTAATTCACTTGATCCGTCTTGCTTCTGGACCTGTTTGAGTCTGTTGATCGCAGTTTGATGTTTCTTGAAGGCAGAGAGTGAAAAAGCTGTACCTATCTTGTGGTTCCCATCTTCATCCTCATATGTTGCCTTCCCGCAGTCGAATTCCAGACATTGGCATATCTTCCATTTGGATGTCTTCATATTGATTGATAATGGATGGATTGATCAATTGCTTGACACTTACATGACTGCACTCCGGTAATTGTAATTCACTTGATCCGTCTTGCTTCTGGACCTGTTTGAGTCTGTTGATCGCAGTTTGATGTTTCTTGAAGGCAGAGAGTGAAAAAGCTGTACCTATCTTGTGGTTCCCATCTTCATCCTCATATGTTGCCTTCCCGCAGTCGAATTCCAGAAATTGTCATATCTTCCATTTGGATGTCTTCATATTGATTGATAATTGATGGATGGATTGATCGATTGCTTGCAGAATTTGTCACTAATTGTATCAATCGATCCCCCAGAAAACCCTGAAGTCACCCACATCCTGTGTATGCATGCACTGGTATGCATATTTCCATTCAAAACTGGCTGATGGTTTCCATTCATTTCTGCTCAGGAAAAGAATCATTCCATCATGATTTCTAATGGTCACCGACCATGAGCTTGCCAACTGGAAGCAAACCCAGTCAGATGTAATGAAAATACATGTAAATAAGTCTTCCCCCATGAAATCTTTCCATCTAAAAGTGAATATGCATTGGGGCTCGTGGTCGCTGTCCATAAGCCCATCAGCTTGCCCAGAGAAAAATTATAATTCTTATTTCTCATGGTCACTGACCATGAGATTTCCAGCAAAAAGTGATTATGCATTCAGAGTCATGGTCGCCGTCCATAAGCTTTCCCAAAGAAAAATTATAATTCTTATTTCTCATGGTCACTGACCATCAACTTGCCAGTCATCCTTTGCCATTTTTGCCAAGTTTTGGTGCTGACTGATGCATTGGGGCTCGTGGTCGCTGTCCATAAGCCCATAAGCTTGCCCACAGAAATATTAGAATTCTTATTTCTCATGGTCACTGACCATGAGATTGCCAGCAAAAGGTGATTATGCATTCAGACTCATGGTCGCCGTCCATAAGCTTGCCCAGAGAAAACTTATAATTCTTATTTCTCATGGTCACTGACCATGAGATTGCGAGCAAAAAGTGATTATGCATTCATACTCATGGTCGCCTTCCATAAGCTTGCCCAGAGAAAAATTATAATTCTTCTTTCTCATGGTCACTGACCATCAACTTGCCAGTCATCATTTGCCATTATTGCCACGTTTTGTTGCTGACTTCCGATGATCATGCAGTGTCCACACCAAGCAACCAATCATGGTAAGATACCTCAAGGATGGAGCTCCATCTGCCAATCCCAGGCTCTTCAACAAGGCCTTTTCAATAAGTGTCCCTGGTAAAAATTTATTATGCATTCAGACTCATGGTCGCCGTCCATAAGCTTGCCCAGAGAAAACTTATAATTCTTATTTCTCATGGTCACTGACCATGAGATTGCGAGCAAAAAGTGATTATGCATTCATACTCATGGTCGCCTTCCATAAGCTTGCCCAGAGAAAAATTATAATTCTTCTTTCTCATGGTCACTGACCATCAACTTGCCAGTCATCATTTGCCATTATTGCCACGTTTTGTTGCTGACTTCCGATGATCATGCAGTGTCCACACCAAGCAACCAATCATGGTAAGATACCTCAAGGATGGAGCTCAATCTGCCAATCCCAGGCTCTTCGATAAGGCCTTTTCAAGCAGTGTCCCTGGTTCAAACTCTCACTTGACTAGATGTATCTCAGCCTACTGTAGAGTTGTGATGAATATCACCAAGTTAACAGATTCTCATTGGCAACAAATCCCCAATCCCTCACAAGTGCACCAGGCTAAACTACTCCAGTTATCTTGTGTGGATCAACCAATCCTCTCCACCACCTCCTTAGTCCCATCCAGCTCCTCCACAATGCATGGCATATCAATCCTAGCCACAGATGTTTTTCTTGAAAATATGACAAAGATAAACTTTCCTTGCTGTTTCTTCAACTGGTCTGAGCCTTGGGATTGAGAAAAATTATGATTCTTATTTCTCATGGTCACTGACCATGAGATTTCCAGCAAAAAGTGATTATGCATTCAGACTCATTGTCGCCGTCCATAAGCTTGCCCAGAGAAAAATTATAATTCTTCTTTCTCATGGTCACTGACCATCAACTTGCCAGTCATCATTTGTCATTATTGCCACGTTTTGTTTCTGACTTCTGATGATCATGCAGTGTCCACACCAAGCAACCAATCATGGTACGATACCTCAAGGATGGAGCTCCATCTGCCAATCCCAGGCTCTTCAATAAGGCCTTTTCAAGCAGTGTCCCTGGTTCAAACTCTCACTTTACTAGATGTATCTCAGCCTACTGTAGAGTTGTGATGAATATCACCAAGTTAACAGATTCTCATTGGCAACAAATCCCCAATCCCTCACAACTGCACCAGGCTAAACTACTCCAGTTATCTTGTGTGGATCAACCAATCCTCTCCACCACCTCCTTAGTCCCTTCCAGCTCCTCCAAAATGCATGGCATATCAATCCTAGCCAGAGATGTTTTTCTTGAAAATATGACAAAGATAAACTTTCCTTGCTGTGGCTTCAACTGGTCTGAGCCATGGGAATCCCATTGGAACCAGTTATTCATGCTACTTATCATCAAACATTGGAACCATTCCCAAGCAAACAACACATTCAGAAACTTTCCATTCAACTCAGCCCACAATAACAAGTTCAATCTAACCATTGTCCTCAAGAGGTGGTTCATGGGGAAGAGATCTGATATCAACTCTGGAAAATATGCTCCTGAAGACTATGCAAAAAAGCAATATCAAACAAGAAAATCCAGATAGCGCAAGCAAGTAAGTCATTACTCCTTATCATTCCATGGTCTTTCTTCTGTACAATTTTTCACATCGTCCTTCTCATTCTTCAAACAATGCATTCAGAAACTTTCCATTCAACTCAGCCCACAATAACAAGTTCAATCTCACCATTTTCCTCAAGAGTACTCAGCCCACAATAACAAGTTCAATCTCACCATTGTCCTCAAGAGGTGGTTCATGGTGAGGAGATCTGATATCAAATCTGGAAAATATGCTCCTGAAGCCTATACAAAAAAGCAATATCAAACAAGAAAATCCAGATGGCGCAAGCAAGTAAGTCATTACTCCTTATCATTCCATGGTCTCAAACATTGGAACCATGCTCAAGCAAACAACGCATTCAGAAACTTTCCATTCAACTCAGCCCAGAATAACAAGTTCAATCTCACCATTGTCCTCAAGCGGTGGTTCATGGGGAGGAGATCTGATATCAACTCTGGAAAATATGTTCCTGAAGGCTATGCAAAAAAGCAATATCAAACAAGAAAATCCAGATGGCGCAAGCAAGTAAGTCATTACTCCTTATCATTCCATGGTCTTTCTTCTGTACAATTTTTCACATTGTTGTTCTCATTCTTCTAGCTCTCCAGTCAACGCACAGATATCTTGGAATCCCTTAACCTACCAGAAAATGAGTCTGCAATCTTCAGTGAAACTCAATGTTGTTCTGACACTGAGGTTTCCAATGATGGTTGCTTCCAGAAGGTTCAGTGCCCCTGGAGATCTCCAGGTTTCTCTGCCCTTGGACATCAGATTGATAAATCTTATGAAATAATCAAATCTGAGAGACTTGGTAGACACTATAAACGTGAATATGCTCCTGAAGCCTATGCAAAAAAGTAATATCAAACAAGAAAATCCAGATGGCGCAAGCAAGTAAGTCATTCCTCCTTATCATTCCATGGTCTTTCTTCTGTACAATTTTTCACATTGTTGTTCTCATTCTTCTAGCTCTCCAGTCAACGCACAGATATCTTGGAATCCCTTAACCTACCAGAAAATGAGTCTGCAATCTTCAGTGAAACTCAATGTTGTTCTGACACTGAGGTTTCCAATGATGGTTGCTTCCAGAAGGTTCAGTGCCCCTGGCGATCTCCAGGTTTCTCTGCCCTTGGACATCAGATTGATAAATCTTATGAAATCATCAAAGCTGAGAGACTTGGTAGACGCTATAAACGTGGTCAGTCAATGTGGATGCTGAGAAAACCTTCCCAGCTTAAAGAGAAACTCACAATGGTTCCAACAAGACTCCCCAGCAATTGTTATCATCCTGATATGATTTCTTCTTCTTCAGCAGAGGGCAAACAGCTGTTGGATATGCAGCTCCAATTGACCTTGCATTCATAATGGCTAAACTGAGATCTTGAATTCTTTAGCCATATGCCATAATATCAATTTTTGTGAAAATAGAATTATTCATTATTGACATCTTCATTCATACACTTTTGCTGCCATACTTGGAATAGTTTTGTCATGATGCTTACCTGTTGTAAAATCACATATCTAGTAGTTACCTTTTTGTAAATTCACATATCTAGTTAGAGCCATCTAGCCTACAAATAAAATTGAGAAAAAGGTCAGAAATTTGGAAAATATGAAATACTTTGATGATACGCTACTACCTGATGTCACCAACAAAATCCCCTCAAGTGTTGAAACAAATTTATGGGTGGAGCATCCTTTCCAAAGTCCCTACTGCCCAACAGTGCAAAAGGACTTGCTTCAGTGCCAAGTGGGCTTGATCCACTAAGTTTTGATGGTCATGAATATTGGGATATCACCAAGTTTCTGGTGGCCCAACCAAAGCTGCTGGCCAATCGGTCTGCACATCATGCCCAACAATTCTTTTCTTTCTTTCTCTCTTTTTTTTTTTCAGCTTTTTTTCTTCCCACTACCTTCCTGCAGCAAAACACAATTATGTTTGTATATATATTTTGAAAACAGGATCAAAACATAAATTAAAGAAAAAACTATGTGTCATATTTGATAAGTATTAGAAAGCAATCAGAAAAGAGAAGTAACAAAATAAATCTATAAACCTCTGTTGTAAGGGGTGATGGATTTTTGCAAGGGTGGGATCCTTATTTGGCTTGGACACAACCCAAGCCAACTTAAGCACTTGAGTATTGGCCAGCCAAGCATTAGGCTTGGCCAAGGACACTTGCACACTTGGTCAATTTAGGGGGGGGGGGGAACAAGCTTGATGGACAAAGAAATCACAAGAATTTAGGTGGGAATTATGATTTCATCATAAATCAATTATAACCCCCACAAAAATCTTATGCGATTACAGTGAATTCCTCATGTGAAATTTGAATACCCTAAATGCAAAAATGCAAATTGATATTCATGCTTACACATATGCCACAGACCACAAATTTTGAATGTCACAATGCGGGCGGCTTTGCATTGAATACCATACATTCCCAGTAAGTGATTTTTCATTCAAGAGATGGCATGGTGCTCAAGCAGCAGGAGAGAAAATAATAATAATAAAGGCAAGAGAAACGAAAAAGAAAGAAAAATCAAGACAAAAAATAAAAGACAAAAGCAAAAGAAGATAAAATAAAATCCAAAAACAAGAAAAAACAAATAAACAAGAAAAATAAAAAAAAAAAACAAAAATAAAATACAATAAAAAGCAAAAAATAAATTAAAATAAGTTAAATTAAAATAGGATGGAAATAAATAAAACAAAATAAGAAAAATAAAATAAAATGGAAATAAATAAAACAAAATGAGAAAAATAAAATAAAATGGAAATAAGAAAAATAAAGTAGGAATAATAAAAATAAAATAAAAATAATAAAAATAAAATAAAAATAATAAAAATAAAATAAAAATAATAAAAATAAAGCAAAAATAAGGATAAAAAATAAAAAATGAAAATAATATAAAATAAAAAAAATAAAATAGGGGAGCGCTAAAACCACGATACCGTATTGTATAAGTATTGTATACGATACCGTGGGCCCCCATAAATGACCGTATAGGACAACGGGGCACATTTTTTGTCGTATACCGTCTTTGAAACTTCCCAGGGGGCGGGAAATTACCGTATACAATAATCCAGGGTCCACGGCTATTGTATACAATAGTTTCAGGTACCCCGGTATCGTATACGATAGTCCAACTATCATATACAATATTTTGACGCCCTTGGACTATCGTATACAGAAGTTCTAGCCATACCGTATTGTATAAGTATTGTATACGATACCGTGGGCCCCCATAAATGACCGTATAGGACAACGGGGCACATTTTTTGTCGTATACCGTCTTTGAAACTTCCCAGGGGGCGGGAAATTACCGTATACAATAATCCAGGGTCCACGGCTATCGTATACGATAGTTTTGGGTACCCCAGTATCTTATACAATAGTCCAACTGTCGTATACAATATTTTGGTGCCCTTAGACTATCGTATACAATAATTTTAGCCCCCGAACGGTATTGTGCGGGGGGTATAAGCCCCCAAACGGGGCCGTCCCAAAAAAATAGCCGAAAAAATTGCAGTGGGTGGATCAACAATTGATCCACACTGCCTAAATTGGCACCCCTTCCCTACCTTGTGGGGAAACAATAGTTGAATCACACATTGCGTACCCACTCTCACATTTCAAAAACTTACCACTGGTTAGTAAAGGTTTATGTTGAAGTTTGGGCTGAGATTTTGAAGGGCTGATGCAATTTTATTTGTTGGTTTTTTTTGTAAGAAAAAAACGTTCAAACACTTACTTAAAAAGATGGAACACAATTCTGTTGCAATCATACAAGGGTCTTCTAATGAACACATTGTAAGTAATTAATACAGAATTCATTATTTTTATGGGACCCATTTTTGATTAAACAATTTCATTGATTTTTTTTTGATAGTTGACGGAAGAAGAAACAGGTAATCTGGTTCCAATTCTGGAACACATCAATTCTGTGGATTATAAAGTTGGAGGTGCATATTTTTTGATCTTTTGTTTGCCAATAAGTGATGACTCCAATGTTGGATTGTTTGCATTTTTATTGTAGAGCCCCTTGCTCCCCCACCCACATATGATTTAAGGGTAAAGTTTTTGCTTTCTTGTTTTGCCAAAAATGGGCCTATTCGCATGGATATGGCATTGTTAAGGATAATTCGAATAATTACCATATGACTTTAGCCTGTGATCGGTGGGGTGAGAATGATGTCCGAGAAGGAGCCTGAAAGAGAGTGACATCAACTGGGAAGTGTGGGTGTCCCTTTTGATTATATTGTAGCAAAAAGGTCAGTAATGACTTTTGGGAAGTCAAATACAATGTCGAAAAGGGAACACAGCTCCACAAACACCCACCTTTGACCAACCCTTCGTCCCATCCTGTCCATCATTGGCTGAGTGAAGTAGAGAAGGAATATTTGAAGTCAAGTATTGGGGAACATTTGTCTGGGAGGCAGCTGAAAAGCAACATTGCTAGTGTGATGATGACTTTTGAGCAGGACAGTATCTGGAGAATTAGCAGTTGATCAGTGCCTGCACAAGGGTCAGGCTTATAGGGAGATTATTTAATTCGGTGGGTACAATGACTAAACTCGGGGGTTTTCCGTTGGTTAAGAGTAGGATATAAAAGAGGCTCTATGAGCCAGTTGTATTTCTTTTCTTTCTCATACGATTCTCACCTACTATATTATTTTAGATTTATTTCGTCTAAGATCTAATCTTGAAATCTTAAATACGATTCTCACCTCCTATATTATTTTAGATTTATTTCGTCTAAGATTCTCAGATCGTATCCTTTCCTTGTTCACTCACACTTGTGTGTGTTCTTTCAGGTATTTATTTTGTCTAAGATTCTCTGATCGTATACTTTCCTTGTTCACTCACACTTGTGTGTTTTCTCTCAGTATTTTATAAATTTCACAGGTTATGAGCCCAGCATTACCAATTGCACTATAAATATTTTCAATAAATTCCAATCATGTCTTCGGAAAAATCTGTCGTCGATATTTCTTCAGATGCTACTAAGAAGGCGGTTGTTCTCACCGACTCAAACTTTTCAACTTGGAGATCATCTATCATTGACACTCTTAGTATGAGGAATTTGGAAAAGTGTCTAGACCCAGTCATACTTCTACCTGGAGCTGTAATTTCACCTGAAACTGAACAACGAAATAAAACGGCTGCTATTATGATCTGAATGACTTGAGATGCAGATAATAGATCGTGATTCATTACTAATGAAAGGATTTATGAACCTAAAGAGTTATACAACGACATTGTACAATATCATGCATCTCGGTCATCAGAAAATGCCTCGACGTCATATGATAAATTACTTATGTTTACCTGGGTTGAAGGAAGTTTTGAGAAATCAATAACTCAATTTAGAAATAGTTTTAATATGTTATGTGAAGTGGAACCCGATATGCATAGACCTACAGTAGATCCGATTATGGCTCATATAATTCTTTGACGAATGCCACCTTCTTTTTATTTTACTTCTGCCTTAGTTTTAAAACAAGTAAATGGTATCCCAGTTACTTTAAAAAATTTATTTAATGAAATTCATTTATTTGAATTAAGGAGGCAACAAAAGTTATCAGATTTGAATACTATTCTTACAGCGAATTTAACTAAACAAGAAGAGAATTTTAACACACAGAAAGATGAAAAATACAAGAAAAAGAAGAGAGAATTTTGTCAAAATGGCCAGCACAATGATAAAACTGGACATTCGGAAGACGATTGTTTTATATTATATCCTGATAGAGCAACAACTTATTTCAAAAATCTGCAAGCTCAGCATGTTTCCTAAACCCAGAATGAAAGAAGTCATCAAGCATTCTCTGCAAGAACTCATCAAAGTTTTGCAAGCCAATCGACTAATCAACTGAGAGGTACAATAATTTTAGACAGCGGTGCATCAAATTCAATGCTAAATGTGTCAACATTCAAGACTAATCTCAGCCAGGGGGTCTAACTTTGAAAATTCAGGTTTAATCATACTTAAAAAAATTTTTTTCAATTTATTTTTTCTCATCTTCTTAAAAATCAACAAGATCAAAATCAAGAAGAAAAGAGTGAAAGAGTTCTGGATTCAAGACACTGGTATTTTATTTTTCTCAACAACTCAACAAAATCATCAAATAACTAAAAGAAAACACTTTTTCAATTTTATTTTTATTTTATTTTATTTATTTTTTATTTTTATTTTCAGTCTTAATCAGAATCAAAGCAAAAGCTAGCACCAGTCCATACATTGGATCAAAATAATCAGAATCATTGGTATTTTTATTTTTATATTTTTCATTATTAAAATTCTTATCAAAATAACTCATCAAGATTAAAAATTTTGTTTCTTAGTTTTTTATTTTTCAGTCTTAAAATTATTATCAGTCTAAAAATCAGTCTATCTTAGTTATATTAGAATCTGTCCTTAAGGTAGCATTTTTTATTCTCATTTCTTATTTTTCTTTCTTGTTTCTTCGTATCTTGTTGTTCTTATTTATCTGACTGAAATATATTCCTTAAGTTTCCAAGTTATTAAAATGATAAAGCATTTTTTAAGCATATTACATATAAACCAGTTTCTTTATTTTTAGCTGATAATAAAGAAGTAATTGCAGAAGGGTATGGTGATGCTACTCTACAAACCAAATATGGCATAATTCCTTTAGGAGTTTTACTTTACGCACCAACTTTAGTTTCATCTTTAATTTCTATGTCAACTTTTCTATCAAAGAATATGTGCATAATGCCAGATGATAACTCTTTTCAATATAATGTTACTACAATAGACGGGAATATTATTTTCACAGGAAGTTTTAAATCAGGAGTTTTTACTATATCAAATCCATTCATAAGCAATAATCTTACTGTTTCCCCAGTCTTATTACATCAATGATTAGGCCATCCTAACAATCAATATCTGCAAAAATCTTTCCCATCTATAAAAATTAATGAAATCGACTGTGATTCATGTCTTTTGTCAAAATCAACTCACAAAAGTTATTCCACTAATTTTATGGAGCCATCAGAAACTCTTCAATATGTTCACATGGATTTATGTGGACCGATTACTCCAAAAACGGCAACAAACAATTCATATTTTTTAATTATTATCGATGGTAAATCTAGATTCCGATTTGTTCGATTTCTTTCTTCAAAATCACAGGCTTTTGAAAATGTGAAACAAATTTTTGAATCAATGGAAACAACAACTGGGAAAAAATTAAAGAATGTAATTTCCAACAATGGCGGTGAGTTTGTAAACAAACCATTCAATGACTATTTCTCAGCAAAGGGTATTAATCCGATGAGAACAGCTCCTTACTCACCAGAGAAAAATCCTTTCGCCGAAAGAAGTAATCAAACAATAATTGAGAAAGCTCAATGTTTATTGAATCTCTCAAAATTACCATTAATCTGGTGGGGAGAAGCAGTTAATACAGCTGTTTACCTGACTAATTGTACTCCAAGTAATGTGCTAGACTTTAAAACACCATATTACATTTATTACGGAATTGAACCTAGATTGGATCATCTTCGTAACTTTGGATGCAAAGTGGTTGTTCATGAAGAAAAACAATTTAGAAAGTCCAAATTAGACTCTTCTGGAATGAAAGGCATTTTATTGGGTTATCAGGAGGGACATAAGAATTATCGAGTTTGGATAGTTAAAAATAAACGTATTGTTTTTACCCATAATCTTTCTTTTAAAAAAAATTGCTTTCCTGGTATATTGCTAACTGAATCTTCTCAAACACCCTCAACAGTTGATGTTGGCAATATACCTTTGTTTGATATGACTTTTGATGAAGACAACAAAGGTGATATGCTTAATTCTAATATAAAAGATAACATTGAAGACTCCAGTGAAGAAAGTCGGGATTCAGCTATAGATTACATCATTGATCAAAATTTAAATCCTCATCAAACTATTGTTGAAGAAAATGAGCTCGTGAATCCTCAGATACCCTTGACTGAGGAAAATGAGCACGAGAATCTTCAACAGTCTTCGGCTTCTCAACAATTTTCTCAAAAGAAAGGTTATGCCTTGGTTCCACATTATTCAGTAGCTCCTCGTGATATATCTGCTGATCATAGAGAGTCTGATATATTACCATCTAGATTGCGAGGGCGAACGGCAAATCTCATCACTTTAGAACCTAATCCAGATAATCCAGTAACTTATGAACAGGCAATATGTGCTCCAGATAGGTTGAAATGGGTAGAGGCGATTGATTTTGAGTTAGGCAATATGGAAAGACATTATGTTTGGTCGATCTCAAAATTATCTTTTCAATGTAAACCGATTGGATGCAAGTGGATATTTAAGAAGAAATTTGACGTCAATGGTTGTATATATAAATATAAGGCAAGGCTTGTTGTCAGAGGATTCTTACAAAAAGAAGGAATAGACTATAATGAAACTTTTTCACCGACTGGTCGACTGGCTACTCTTAGAGTGATGCTTTCCATTTCTGCAAGACTTGATTTTGATTTACATCAAATGGATGTTAAATGCGCGTTTTTGAACGGGACAACTGATGTTGATGTATTTATCAAAATCCCTGAAGGAGTTAATATAGATCTAAAGCATGGGGAAGGACTAAAGTTGAATCAATCTTTGTAAGGATTAAAACAAAGTCCACGAATGTGGCATCAGACTTTAGTACAATTTTTTAATAAAATCGGGTTTACATCTTCATCAGCTGACCCTTGTTTATTTCTCAATTCCGCTTCAGGGAGTCAAGCTTTTATATTTATACATGTTGATGATTTAATTATGGGAGGTGTTAAAATAGATTGGGTAAAAAAGAAACTTAGCAATAGATTTGAAATGTCAGATCTAGGCGAATGTTCTTTTATACTAGGAATGCAAGTGGAACGTGATCGTTCGAAGCCCACCATCAGTCTCATTCAAGATCAATATATATTGAATTTATTGAATGAATATAATTTGCAAGATTGTAAATCAGTTGCAACTCCACTTGTTCTGGGAATCAATTTGCAAACATTTGATCAAGAGGATCAATTTTCCGACCAAATTGACTTCAGGAGATCTGTCGGGTTACTTAATTATTTGGTGCAGTGCACGCGTCCCGACTTATCTTTCTGTTTTTCTTTTTTGTCTCAGTATTTTATCAGACCAACAAATAAGGTGGTCAATAGTTTCTTTCATGTACTAAAATATTTACGGGGCACTGCTAATTGTGCTTTAGTTTTAGGGCTTGGAGATTTTCAATTGACAGCGTTTGCAGACGCTGACTATGCTGCTTCAAAGGATCGAAGTTCATTTTCTGGTTCATTGGTCACTTTTCTGGGACCGGTTGGATGGAGGACTTCAAAGCAAGCGGTGGTAGGACTTTCAACATCGGAAGCGGAGAATAGGGCTTTGACAGAGGCTGGGCAGGATATATTGTGGATTTTAGGAGTTTTGAACGACGTAAAGTTTTTAATTAATCAAGATTTACGGGCCTCTTTGATCTTTTGTGATAATCAAGGGGAAATAGCTTTAATTGAAAATCCTTTGTATCAACACAGAACTATACATGTGGATGTCAGACTACATTGGCTTAGATCTCATCTCAACATTGATTTCAATATCAAATACATCAAAACTGGCAGTAATTTGGCCGATTTTTTAACCAAATCAGTTCGGGGTACTACTTTATCTTTATGTATGAATAGCTTAAAATTTAAAAGATTAGAAAACAAGGGGGGATGTGATGATGACTTTTGAGCAGGACAGGATATGGAGAATTAGCGGTTGATTGGTGCCTGCACGAGGGTCAGGCTTATAGGGAGATGATGTCATTTGGTGGGTACAATGACTAAACTCGGGGGTTTTCCGTTGGTTAAGAGTAGGATATAAAAGAGGCTCTATTAGCCAGTTGTATTTCTTTTCTTTCTCATATGATTCTCACCTACCATATTATTTTAGATTTATTTTGTCTAAGATTCTCCGATTGTATCCTTTCCTTGTTCACTCACACTTTTGTGTGTTCTCTCAGGTGTAAGTGTTTCAGTCATCATAATGTTTATCTAATCTTGAAATCTTAAATACGACTCTCACCTACTATATTATTTTAGATTTATTTTGTCTAAGATTCTCTGATCGTATCCTTTCCTTGTTCACTCAAACTTGTGTGTGTTCTCTCAGGTATTTATTTCGTCTAAGATTCTCTGATCGTATCCTTTCCTTGTTCACTCACACTTGTGTGTGTTCTCTCAGTATTTTATAAATTTCACAGCTAGTTTAACAGGGAAGGAGTGCTTGAAAACTAGGGATATTTGGAATGGGAAATCATCCGTCGAAAAAGAAGAGCGGTCTGGCTCTAGTGTTATCGAGATTTTATTCAGACTTTTAACAGAATCTGGCTGGATTTTTGAAGCAAAATATAAAGATGATAACACGATGGATGCCCTGTTCATGGCACACCCCAAATCCGTTAAATTGGCTTGTCGCTTCCATCATGTTGTGATACTGGATTCCACTTACAAGACCAATCGATACTCCTTGCCTCTCTTCCAGATTGTGGGGATAAGTTCATCATCTAAATCTTTCACAGTTGGAATTGCACTGCTCTTGAGGGAAGTTGATAGCTACTATGAGTGGGTGATGTCTTGTCTCTCTAGACTTGTGTGGAATGAAGAGAGGTTCCCGGATGTTTTTGTTACCGACCGAGAAAGAGCGCTTGCAAAGGCGATCAAGAAGGTCTTCCCAAATTCAACCCATCACTTGTGCATATGGCACATCGAACAGAATATTGTGGCGGAATGTAGGAAATTATTTTCTTCAGAAGAAGAAGAAGAGTGGTCCCAATTCTTAGATGCATGGAAGAAGGTTCCATGGGCTCCTACAGTTGAAGAGTTCAATATTTGTTTGAAGGCTTTAAGCATAGTTTTGGAAGATAGGGAAGGGGTGATGGAATACTTAGAGCGGAACATCCTTCCTGTCAAGGAGAAATTCATGCAAGCTTGGGGTGGCAGGGTGGCACATTTTGGTAACCGATCGACCCAACGAGTTGAGGGTGCGCACAACCTGTTGAAGAAATTTCTTGATCGAAAGTCATTGATCAAAAGTCCAATGCTGATGTGGTTGACATGTGGCTCGGAATGAATAAACTAATTGGAGAGCAAATTCAAGCTTGGTGTGGAAGGGTGGCACATTTTGGTAACCGATTGACCCAACGAGTTGAGGGTGCTCACAACCTGTTGAAGAAATATCTTGATCGAAAGTCCAATGCTGATGTGGTTGACATGTGGCTCGGAATGAATAAACTAATAGGAGAGCAAATTAATTTGGTGCAAGCATCACTAGATGATGACAGAATTAAGTGTTCAAATGATTTGCCCCAGGCAATGAAGTTATTATCCTTTAAAGTGTCTATAGCAGGTTTGCGCCAATGCAAGGAGCAATTTGAAAGGTTTCAAAGAGCACATGACGGGCTGGGTTGTAAAGGTCAAACGTGGGGGGGTTTGGGAGTGCCATTCTCTCATCAGATTGATCGAATTCTAGCTGGAAGAGGAGAAGATTCCCATCCTCATTGGAGGTTGGAGTATGACCCGGAACCCAAAATAAGTCTGGTTTTCATTGATATTGGTTCTGTTTGCTTTTTTTTGTTTTTGTTGGATTGGTCTTTATTGTTGGATTGTTCTTTTTTGGTTGTTGTTGGATTGTTCACATTTTTATAACTTGTTTGTTGTTGGATTGTTCAAATTATTTTTTATAACTTGTTTTTTTAAACTTGTTTGTTGTTGGATTAAGATTTCCATCCTCATTGGAGGTTGGAGTATGACCCAGGACCCAACGTAAGTCTGGTTTTCATTGATATTGGTTCTGTTTGCTTTTTTTTGTTCTTGTTGGATTGTTCCTTTTTGTTGGATTTTTCTTTTTTAGACTTGTTTGTTGTTGGATTGTTCACATTTTTATAACTTGTTTTTTTAAACTTGTTTGTTGTTGGATTGTTCACATTTTTACGACTTGTTTGTTGTTGGATTGTTCACATTTTTATAACTTGTTTGTTGTTGGATTGTTCAAATTATTTTTTATAACTTGTTTTTTTAAACTTGTTTGTTGTTGGATTGTTCACATTATTTTTTATAACTGGTTTTTTTAAACTTGTTTGTTTTTGTTGGATTGTTCTTTTTGATAACGTGTTTTTTTAAACTTGTTTGTTTTTGTTGGATTGTTCTTTTTGATAAGTGGTTTTTTTAAACTTGTTTTTTGTTTTTAAACTCTTTTGTTGTTGGATTGTTCTTTGTTATAACTTGTTTTTAAACTTGGTATTTTTGTGTTACTTTGGGGGATTGATGCTCACTTTGATTTATTTTTTGGCACTTTGCTTTTATTTTTGAAAGACCCCATGTGGCACTTTGACTCTAACACAGGCTCGTTTGCAGCTGGAAACAACTCTTGCCACCTTGTCTCAAGACGTTCAGGTACAACTAATTGGACAGTTTGTGCAAGATATTTTGAAACGTCCAAACACCCCTTGTTTGGAGCCTTCAGTAGCAACGAAAATTGGAGGACGGCCCCCCCGCTCCCGATGGGAACCGAGCAAATTTGAAAAAGTTGAAAAGTAGATCAAAAAAGGATCTGAAGCGTAAAAGGAAAGGAAAGGGGAAAATTAAAAATAAATGACTTAAAGTGAGCTGATTGCTATTTTATTTGAGTGATTGATGTTGACTAATGCTGATACTTATTGATATTTATTTTTGGATTGACAGGTTGAAAGTTCCAGTTCGGAGAATTCAGAATCATCCGAGCAGGAATACTCAGGAAACAAAACTGGAAATAGTTCTTAATCCTCTGAAGAACAGGATGAGTTACCCTTACCGGAGGCACCTCCAGTTAAAAATTCGTTACAAGTGAGTTTTTTTGTTATGTTGTGGTGGAATTAATATTGTTTGTTGATTTTTTCTTTTTACAGGTTTATATTAGCCAAATCCCTCGACCTCTTCAGGATTTGGTTGAGTCAATTTTTGACCCAGAAGGTGATGGAAACTGTGGATTTTGGTGCATTGCTCAGGCAATGTTTGGTGATCAAGATCTTTTTGATAAGATAAGAGACAGTATGGTGGAATTTCTTGCGAAAGAAAGGTCCAGTTTCCCTAAAATACTTGGTTCAGAAAAAGACTTTGAACAAATTAAAAACAATCTTCAACCGGGTGGTGATCTCATTGAAAAGCAGCTTGATATGGGTCAGATATTAGCTGAAAAATATCAGACAGCAATTTGTTTCTTTGCTTTAAGTGGTTGTAATACTTATGTACCTTTTACTTGTGCTCCAGATCCCTCTAAATCTTTTTTTCCTCTTTTTTTTGTCAACTCTAATCATTGGGTTCTTGTTATTCCAAAATGTGGTCCTTTTCTTATTCCTCCACTTTTAAAGCTCCTCAAAGCTCTCAGCAAATATGTTCCCCTTTAGAAAGATAATGTCCAAGAGGGTCTCTCTTTGTATAATACAACTAAAAAATAGATTTCTTTCTCTCTTGTTTGCTTTTCCTTCTTTTTTTTAATATAGATTTCTTTCTCTCTTGTTTCCTTCTCTTTTTTTATTATTTAATATAGAATCTCATCTCAATATCTTAGTGGTCTTTTAGCTCTTTTAATTTTTAATTTCAATTAATAATTTCATATATTCTTACCTTTTAAATTATTGAGCTTATAAGTGTTTTAAAATATTTATTTATTTTATTACATTAAGTTATTGTTTGCTATTTTTGTTGCAGTTTTTTTTTTTTTAATACTTTTATTTTTTTTTACGTTTTTATTTTTGTTTTTCTATTATTGTTGTTTTTATTTTCCTAGTTATTATATTTTTATTTGGTTTTGTTTTATTCTTTTTTTTGTTTTTGTTGCTTTTTCTTATTTTCTTTTTTTGTGTTACTTTGTTTTTTTTAACTTATTCTTATTCTTTTATTTATTGGTTTTTTTTTATGTTCTTTTCCCTTTTTCCTTTTTTTTTCTTTTTTTCTTTTCATTATTTTTTCGTTTTGTTTTTATTTGTTTTGTTTTGTTTTTATTTGTTTTTTTTTTGTTTTGTTTTGTTATGTTCTTTTTTTTTTGTTTTTTTGTTTCCTTTGTTTCTTTTCATAATTTTTTTTTGTTTTTCTTTGTTTTGTTTTGTTTTTTATTTTTTTGCTTTTGTTTTGTTATGTTCTTTTTCTTTGTTTTTGTTTTCTTTTGTTTTTTTTCTTTACTTCTGTTCTATTTGGTTTGTATTTTTTTGGGGATTGTTTTGTTTTTCCTTACTGTTTTCTTTATATCCTTCTTGTTGTTTTCCTTGTTGCCTTTGGTTTTTTTCTTTTTTTTTTTTTTTTAGAAACTATTGCATACGATAGTTAACCGGGGGGGACTATTGTACACAATAGTTACCCTCGCACAAACTATCGTATATGATAGTTGAACGGGGGGGCTATCGTACACGATAGTCCGAGGCAGAAACTACCGTATACGATATAAATGTCATCCTATACGGGGTTTCTGCCATTTCAGCCCCAGTTTCTGAACGTATACAATACTTTCTAGAGGAAAGTATTGTATACAATAACATGTGGGGCTGGGAATATTGTATACGATAGTGTAAAGTATCGTATACAATAACAGGGGGGCTGGGAATATTGTATACGATAGTGTAAAGTATCGTATACAATATCATTTTCAGGACCCCCGTTGTTGTATATGACAATTTGGGGGAGGCCACGGTGTTGTATACGATAATTATATGATACGGTATCGTGGTTTTAGCGAAAAAAAAAAAAAAAAAAAAAAAAAAAAAAAAAAAAAAAAAAAAAAAAAAAAAAAAAAAAAAAAAAATCAAAATAGAAATAGAAAATAGAAAATAAAAACAGAAATAGAAAATTAAAATAGAAAATAAAAATAGAAGGAGAAAACAATGAGAAAATTGAAAAATAAGTCAAAAAACAAAAAAAAGAGTCAAATCAAACAAGAAAAATACAGTCAAAACACAGAGGGCAAATTGTGTAATATGTTGTCTGCATATTTTGCTTGCAGTCAAAATTACATTATAATTTGTAGATTAGATTCTCAATCCATATAGGTTTGTGATATTTTGATGTTCTCATATGAAGGTCACAAATAAATATATTATCCTATGTCCCAATGTGTGTATTATGGAAAATTTATGCTCTGGAAAAGATTCAAGAGGCACGGTGGATTGAACGGGAGAGAGCTTTCCACTCCACCCAATCAGGAAAATAAGGCTGATAGGCTCATGTATGGCAGGAGGAAAGAAGAATCTATCCCTGTCTGTTTGGTGGGACACAGTGCGTGTGGCTAACTACCCTCAAACCACCAACATGGTTGAGAAGCAAGTAAATTCTTCCAACCCAGGTAGATGTGTAATTGGAGGTAGCAACTCTGGTGATTTGGAGAGTGAATGGGTTGTCCACCCATCCCTGTAGATGGTGGATAAATTTGAGTCCTCTACCTAATCAGTGTAAGGTGCAAGGATGATCAGTTGTTAAATGAACTCCACTCATGGATGTTTTCTATGGGGGAAGGGGCTCCAATGTGGGTAGGGTGATAATGGGGGGAAGGGATGAAGAGGGTGTTGTAATAACCCATGTGGACCCAGGTGGGGGTGAGATCAACTGAAGATCTAACCAAGATACCTCTTGAGATATTACTTGGATACACAGGAGATACAACTTGCCACCTGCATATGGGTGGCATCCAATTTTTTGTGGTGAATTTAATATAAGATTCTCTTTCTTTTTAAAGAATTATAAAAAGTGTATATATATATATTTATATTTTTAAAAAAGATAAAGGAATTTTATATATAAGTATATTTTTATTATTAATTAAATTATTTTCACTTGAGAATACAAAAATAAAAGGAGACAAGGAATTCAGATTAGAGGATTTTTTTTTTTTAAGAAATATTATTTTTGTTAATATTTTTAGGAGGGAAAATTCTTCTTAGAGGGCAGATATTTCCTGTAGGTGAGTGTCTAAATTGTAAGTCATCATTATCAAGATGAGAAGAAATATCTGCATTAATTTTTTTTTGGTGATTAATACATTTAAAACAAATAATATTATCATTTTCTAAATTATTGCAATCTTTAGAGTTGTGATTGTTACCACATTTGGTGCATAATGAAATATTTTTACAAAATGCCCAATTTCCAGACAATTAAAACATTGAGTAGGTGCTTTGATATAATGAGCTGCTCTTGAAAAATTTGATTGATAAAATAACCCACCTTTCTCAACTTGAAGAGCAAGATTTTTATCTTTAAAATTAATAACTATTGAACCATGTAATTTTTTTAATATGTGAGGATTTCCTCTGACATTATCAATAAGAGATTAATTAATATCATTCTCTTGAAGTAAGTTAGTAAATTGTTCTGAAATGTTAAAGTTAGTAGGGATGGAATGAATAATAATAGGGAAATTTGTAGCTTTAGTTTTAAGGAGAGGGTCACACAGATGAGACCATTCATGTTTGTGAGCAAGAAGCCATTGAGCTTTAAATTTTGAATCAGTGAAGAATTTAAAATCTCCAGAAGGTAAGATAGATGTTCCTTTAATTGTGATTGAAATATTTTCCTTGGTGTGAGCTTGTGATGGAATACATTGTTAATCTTCTTTGTAATAACTTCGTTTATCATATTGCTAAATGGATTGGTTCCTTGAACCTTTCTTATAACAAACGAGACTGGTTTAAATAGGTTGATGAAATTATTTGTCGGACCACTTGGTAAGACACTAGGAATACTCGGTACTCCATTTGCGAAATGATTAAGAGCCGAGCGATTAGAGAGATGATTTTGAAAGTTGACACTAGGAATACTCGGTACTCCATTTGCGAAATGATTAAGAGCCGAGCGATTAGAGAGATGATTTTGAAAGTTTCTTTGATTTAAAAAAAAAAATTGATTATGATATTCACTATTTTGAATGTTCTTTTTGACTACTTCACTCCAGTTTGAAGGATTTAAATGGATAGCAGGATTTTTATTCAAATTTTAAGAAGAAATTGGAAAATGTGAAGTTTGAGATAAGTTTTGAGAATCAATTGTGATGGGATGATGAATTGAATTTAAAGCAGATTTAGAATGATTAAGAGAAGAAATCTCATCATTGTTTAGAATGTTATTTTTTTGATGCTTAATTGATAAGGCAACAGCTTCCTCTTTTTTGTTGATTTTTTCATCTTGTTTACTGATTTTATCTGCTTGTTGGTTTAAATTTTCATCACAAGTTTTTTTAAAAATTTTCATTTGTCTTTGGACATTAAAAAGAGAATATTTTTCTTTTTCCATGATTTTAATAAGTTTAGAGTGATCTTCAGAAGAAATAAGAAGGCCATTTTTTGTCTTCTTAAGAACAGTTGAAAAGAATTCACTGCTTGAAATAGGTTTTTCTACTTGAGTTTTAGTTGTATCAATATTCATACTGTTATTTTTATTATTTATTTCTTGATTATTTTTATTTTTAGGAATGGATTTAGGAAGTTTTAAAGAACAGGAAGCATCCAACATGGGAGAATCCATGTTGGATTGAGGAAAAAAAACAAAAAGGAAAAGCTCTTGCTGTGATTTTGATTTTTTTTTTTTTTTTGAAGTGAAGGGAGTGATGGGATTTTTAGAAGAGGATTGGGTGGTTTGGTGATTTGATTGGAATTAAAATGATGTTTTGATGAAGAGTGGTGAACTGGTGAGTGGTGATATGACTTTTTAGAGTTTGAGGTTGTGGTAGGACAGAGCTTTTTTTCTCTTCCATTTTATTTTATTTTATTTTTTATTTTGATTTTTATTTTTTAAAGTGCAATTTGATTTCACATTGCGCACTCATGGATTACAACTGAATAAGAAAGTATTTACACTGTTTTTCTACTGTATGATTAATTGATTTTTAAAGAAATCTTCTGTGAAAATGTTGGAAAAATTTAAAAAGTGAAAAGAAAAAAAGAAATTAGATGGAAAACAGCAAAATGTTGAATGTAAGGAGAAAGGAAAAGGGGAGAGTTGGTGGTATATTTGATGATCTTGCTTAAAATTTTAGTTGAGCCCATTCTTGAAGAGAGATGGAAAAAGATATGAAAAATTATTATTATGATGATGAGTAATTTGTTATTGATTTCAATTTTATTTTATTTTATTGGTAGAATATTATTTTATTTATTTATTTATTAACTAATTTTTTTTTTTTTTTGATTGATTTAAGATTGAATTATTAATGAGTTTTTCTTTTTTTTTTTTTTAAAGGAAAAGGGAATAAAGAATGTGTTGGTGGTTGATTTAATAAGCTTGATTGGATTGGAATTAATTTGATTTTTGAATATTTTCAAAAAAGAGGATCTTGAAAGAGTTTTTTGTTAATTTGATTTTGTTTTATTATTATTTTATTTATTTTTATTTTGAAAGAGTTTTTGTTAATTTGATTTTGTCTTATTATTATTTTATTTATTTTTATTTTAATGTTTTTTTTTTTTTTTGATTTTATTTTGTTATGAAGATTTGTATTTTTATTTCTAAGTGGGCAAGAATTACTTTTGGCATTGTGTCTATATTTTAAATTATCATAATCAATTGGATTTTCTTCAGTTGAATTTTCTTTTTCATCATTAATACATCTAAAACATCTAATAGCATCTGTTTCAAATGGATTGCATTCTTGTGTGTTATGATTGTCTCCACATTTGGAGCAAAGTGGTTCATTCTTGCAAAATGTGATTGTATGGCCCACTTCCAGGCAGTTAAAACATTGGGTAGGGGCTTTAATATAATTGGCCCCCTTCATCAAGTTGGACATAAAGAAGAGACCTCCTCTTTCAAGTTGACCAGCTATAAATTTTTCAGAAAAATGAATGACTAAAGTTCCATGAGATTTATTATTATCATGGGGTTACCCAACCACCTAATGTTAATAATGTCTGTTTCAATTAATTCATTTTCATTGAAAAGTTCTTTGATATGTTTCTTGTCTTCGAATGTTTAAAAAAATAGGTTCTGAGTGGATCAGAACTGGGTATGTTATTGGTCTGGTGATTAATGATGGGTCACTCAGGTGAGTCCATCTATGCTTATTTTGTAGGAGCCAGAGGGATAATCGTCAAGCCTTTGTGTAAAACTTAACGTCTCCTGATTGTAAGATTACTGCGCCTCGCACCGTTGATGCGGCACCGTTGACTAGGTCGGTGAAAGTAGCCAGGGTCTTTTTGACCCTCGTTGTAATTTGAATGGAAGACATGCCAGAGAACGGCATAGAGTCTTTAATTTTGCGGATTATAAAGTAACCGGGCTTGAATTGATTGATGTACTGATTTGTCGGTGGGGGCTTTGGTTGATTATTAGATTGGTCTATTGCATCCAAGGATGTCCTTGGATGTGTTGCCCTTTGATTTAAAGGTGGTGGGTACATGCCAGAAGTCATCAGAACCAATTGATTGATTGTTTGGGCATAAAAACCAACCCGAGGGTTGTTCCAGCAAGTTGCTTTGCTCCAGTTCATCGGAGAGGTGACTGGGCGAGCTGGTAAGGTATTTGGAGCGATGTTTCCTTGATTTTGAGTGACATGAATAGATTTTTGAATTATTTGAGGTGTTTTTTCATTAAAATTTTTATGAATTTCAATTTTTTTATTTAGTTCTTCTATTTTTTCAGTAAGGCACGGTTCGGCTGCGGCGGCAAGTG
>JNCO01000873.1:0-25827 GCA_000785685.1 Uromyces viciae-fabae | reverse complement strand
AGCGCCGCGAACGTTTTGAAAAAGTCGTTGGTTTTTCCCAGCCTAACATGATTGATAAAGGCATCAAGTGTTTGGCCATTGATGTCTCAACACGATGGAACTCAACCTACTCGATGTTCCAGCGTGCAATTCAACTTCAAGAATCATGTACCCAGTTCTGCCGATCAAGCAACGAGACCCGCCAATATCTTCTATCACCTGCGGAGTGGGATCAAGCCAAAAATATGATGTCCCTACTTGAACCACTCAGCGAGGCCACTGACATGCTGTGTGCCTCTGAATATCCAACCCTCAACCTCGCACTCCCGATCTACATTACCATTGATAAGCATCTACATCAAGTTAAGGCTGGATTATACGATCAAGCTCAACTCATTCAACCTGCCAACTCGATGATCAAGAAGATCAGGAACTACTTAACTGAAGCGCTAAGGAAACCAATATACTTATGCGCTATGATCCTGGATCCGACCTTCAAGACGTCTTTCTGGAAGACTAACTCCACCTACATTACCCAAACCTATGGGTATCACTACACCGTTGAAGATATTACAGATACCTTTCGTGAAGCAGCTTTAGATTTTGAGAAGGCGTTCCCAAATATTGAAGACATTACCAAACTCAAAACAAGTCAAGAACAAGCTAGTGTTGCCTCAAGTGCGACCCAAAACGGTTTCTTTACCCAGGCATTATATCAAACCAACGAACCACTCTACGGTGTTTCTTCTGAGATCAAACAATACCTCAAGGAAGACTCAGATCCTGGTGGGACCAAAATTCTGAGCTATTGGTCTAGTCGACAGGCTTCCTTCCCAATACTTTCCAGAATGGCACGGCGATATCTTTATATTCCTGCAACCAGTGCAGCTTCAGAGCGGGTTTTCTCAAAGAGGCGACGAGTGGTATCATGGCAAAGATCCTCCCTCAAGCCAAAGACAGTTGAACAACTGATTTGTTTAAAAGAGTGGTATCGGGTATATAGTGGGTTATGATTTTTTTGGGTCCAAGTTTTCATTTCATTTACTCAATCAATAACAAAACAAATGCAATAAGTATTGATAAAAATGAAAAAAAAAAAAAAAAAAAAATTACGAGAGATGAAAGAATATGGAAAATAAACAAAATACAAGTTTTATTTTTATTTATTTATTTTTGTTTATTATTATATGTTTATTACAGTACAAATGCATGAAGTATATGACAAAAAACTACAATCTGCTGCCCACCCACCCGCGTTTTTTGACATCTGCAAAACCACGGGGTTCGGGGTTGGCCTCAACCTCTGTCCCGACGCCCGTCCCGATCGGGACGGGAACGGGGTTTTCTGCAAAACCCCGCAAACGGGGTCCACCCTTAGTAAGGACATGTTTATGTATGTCATGCTCTATATAATATACAACACCAAAAATTAATGATCACTTGATGACAAGTGACATCAAGCTAAGTTGAGCAATCTATACCCCATCTATCCATTTCATCACTGAGCCAGCTCACTGCAACACACAAAGGCACCATTGAAGTGTTGGGCTGGATTAGACCCAGATCTACTGGAGAGCTTGGCTCAAGGTTATATGATATCACTTCTTATCAAATGAACTTTTTTTTTGTGGTGATATATCTCTGGGATCACAGTGAGGGTGCCCAATACAATACAATAAAATAAAATGCAATATTTTTAGGGGCTTTCTCCAAAATTCTGAAATTGAACCACCATCTCACCTCAAAAACTCTCCAAATTTACAGTCACATTAATAAGACATTAGGATGGTTCACTTAGGACATAAATCAGTAAAATTCAAATAAGGTTTATCCCAATGCACCTACCAATCTTTCAGGGTATGGTTGCTGATTTATAACTCCAAAGAGTTAAAACTAACCCAAAGTGAACCATCCTATTGATTTCACCTCATTCTCACATCCTGAATTCTTCTCAAACTATTAACTTGTTTTTTCTTTCTTATCTTTCCTTTTTGCAATTTATTCTGTTGAAATCAAGCCTAGCCCACTTGTTGCCACCTTGTATTTTTTTTAACTTTCTCCCAAAATGCCTACCGGCAAACCAAATCAAATCAAGGTGTTTGAGAATGGAGGCAAGAGCCAGTTTCATGAGCTATACAGATCATCTACAATTGAATGGACAAATTGGAAGGAAGGTGTGAGGCTTCTGCAGCTACTAGTATACCTCTAATGCCTTTTGGGCTGTGGTATACTAGACACCAATAAAAATATATTTAATTTATTAAAATTAATATATTATTGTGGAGTACTTAGCAGTATTAATAATTGTTAAGCGGTACTTATGCTTTAGAGAGAATGTCTTTGCCCAATGCTTGGTAAGCCTAGCAAACTGGGGAGCCCCTATTAGGGTGTGTCAAAGTTAGCCAATCAGCCATTACAAATCCACCATTTTTTTTTTTATCAAATTCGCCATTTTAAAGGCGGATTTGCCAAACACACTTACTCCAACACATGGGTGTTTCCAAATCAAAACAGGTGATTATTTGAGAGAAAATCTGCCATTCCTTCCATCAAATGGATTATTTCATGAAAATAGCTGATTTCATAATTCATTAAAAAAACAACCAGTCTATTTTTCATTGCTTCTCATCTTTACAAAACAATAATCAATCCTTTGTATAGTTCATTCAGCGATGCCAGCAATCTTTGCCAGAAAAAAACTTGAAAATTCATTGTGCCCTACCAAATTCTTGATGTGTATTGAATCAGATGCTGATTCTGACTTGGAGACCGACTTTTTATACTTAATTACCTCCTTCAAAAGGAATACCTAGCTCCCCAAACAAATAATTTTCATCAACCACTATATGAAAGACAGAAGCTTGACCAACTTCCTGAGCATTCTTTTTGGAAACTATTCAGAAAAAATTTAACCTCTTTCATTACTCTTTTGGAAATGATTCAGACCAGTCAAGTATTTCAGAATAATTCACAAAACCCTCAAATAGATCCAGCATTCCAATTTTCTGTTGGATTGTGCCAAACTGGTAGCTATGGTAATGGATCAGCCATTCAACAATTACAAAATCTCTTCTTGGTAGGACATGGAACAATAGACCTTTATACTAAGCAAATCATCAAAACTATCCTCCCATTTTATCATCAGCTTCTAACTTGGCCAACTAAGGAGGAGCAGATTGAAAACTCTGAGGTTATACAGGAGGAAGGATTTCCAGGATGTGTGGGTTTTGTTGATGGAACCACAATCCCTTTTAGTCAGAAACCTCCAAAAGATGGTAACCATTATTTGGATTGTAAGAAAAGGTATGATAAGGTATCATAAAAATTTCATCCTGCAAAGATTTTGATTTGATTTCATCCTTAGGTATCCTGTATCAGGCCAGCTAGTGTGTGATATCAATAAAAATCTCATTGCAATCCATGCAGGTATACCTGGGTCTTGCCATGATTCATATGTATTTTAGAGGATGAAGATTAGTCAAGAACCAGCCCAATACTTTGATGAAAACCAATATCTTTTAGCAGTCTCTGCCTATGCTAATGAGAAATATGTTATACCAGCTTTTTGTACCTCTCAATTGGAAACCTCTGAGAAAACCCAATTCCATTATAATCTGGCCCAATAAAGAGTAAGAATTGAACATGCTATAGGTATTCTCTAAGGACTTTGGGCTAGCCTATGAGAAATTAGGAATCAACTTCAAAATGAAAACAATATGAAATTTTTCATTTGATGGGTTATCTGTTGTGTTTTACTTCATAATCTAATGGCTGAAATCAAAGATGAATGGGAAGTTTTGTTTTTATCAAATTTACACCTTGAAAAAGTGATTTTGAGAAAGATAAAGAAGGTTTTTGAACAAGGAGCAATGGACTTGAGACCAGTTGGTTGTTTGATGAAAAGGCTCAAAACTCAATAAATTTTTATTTCACATAAAATAGAGTAATGTAAAGAAGAGCTACATATCACACAAATGTGACATGTATGAAAAACAGACATCTGTAAGACAGGATTGAATATTTTAATATGATATGAAGCATAATAATGGAGACAGAAGAATAGAAAAATAAAACTTCTGATAAATTA
Source organism: Uromyces viciae-fabae (assembly GCA_000785685.1). Lineage (NCBI taxonomy): Eukaryota > Fungi > Basidiomycota > Pucciniomycetes > Pucciniales > Pucciniaceae > Uromyces > Uromyces viciae-fabae. The sequence continues at coordinate 21,761 of JNCO01000873.1, read as the reverse complement.
GAATATTATCAGGACACTAATAAACTCATCTGAAATTCTAAAATGACAGAAGGACTAAGTAATAATGATATGAATGATAACAATAAACTCATACTACTTTAATATACTAATTCATATCAATACTGAATACAAGCTACTGTGTTGAAATAATTGAGGACTATAATGATTTTATTTATAATTATGATAATAGAATAAATAAAATTGAAACTATTAATGAGAATTATATAGGATGAAAGCACAAAAGGTTAGAAAAACAACAGGAAGAGTTATTCAATGAAGATTCCCCTGAACCACCCATCCTAATCACATTAACTTATAATATATCAAATGGAATGTGGGAGACTATTTTACCAATTACGCTCACTCATTTTGAGTCCACATGCTGATGAGATTAGCTCTTCTTATCTTTCCAAATAAAATTAAACCCTTTTTCTATTTTTTACTCAAAAATCAACTCAAAGTTATTTTCAATTGAATCAATTTATCAATCCTCAACGACTATCTCTCCAGAATTACACCAAAGTTCAACCAATCTTTTTTTTTATCACAACTCAACTCCAAGTTATCTAGAAAAATATCAAATTATAAATCCTTAATAACCATCTCTCCAGTGGTTCACCAAACATATAAATATTACTCCAAACCACTCAAAAAACTCCAAGCGCTTTCCCAATTCAATCTAAAGCTTCATCACCTGATCACCAGAATGTATGTTGTTTTGGCTCTTCTTTCCTTTTTTTTGGTATTTTTTTTTCTCTTTTCTTTTTCTTTTCACATCAACAATCTTTTCCAGATGGCTGGTACTTAATCTAATTGGAGAATTTCAGTGAGTGGTATCACAATTGCTTTTCTCATTTTATCTGAAATTAATACATTTGTCACTCTGAATTCATAGGTTAACTTTGACAAAGTCGATCTGGGAAACCTTGTGTGATGAAAACAAACTTATGCTTATGAACTTGTAGGAATGCATCTCAGCTTTCATTTGAACCAAAAATTGGAAAAATTGGCTGTGTATTGCAAAAGTTATGATTGTTTCAAGTTGGCTTCTCAAAATCAAAAAAATTGACTTTTATTCTTTTAATGGTTTTATCTTTACTAGATACAGAATTGAAAGTATGGGATTAAATTCTCTCTCTGAATGAGTCCAAAATGCTAATGATCCTTTTATTTCATTTTTTATAAATAAAAAGGTTTGGCATCCTGGAGGGTTTTTGTATTGATCAATCAATTTTTTTTTTTAAATTGTACTAATTCTTTTTTTCTTCATGCATGCAGATGATTTCTTTAGACCAATGAAAATCAATATTAAATTTGATTAGCGCCTTCTTTTGGTAATGGATGTGCCACATGGTCAAGGATTTTTGCTAATGTATGTTTATTGTATTTCAATAATTTCTTTTGAAAATTATCAACTCTTATCAACATTTTTCCCATCCCATTTTTCATTCATTTCTGCACTTTCTCCTCTCATGACCACCAGATATTGGATATGAATTTCTTTGGGATTTATTTTGTTGGGATGATTGACTTCTTTCCAATGAATATATGATTATTAATATTTTATTCTTTTCACTTACCACATATGGTATTATAAGTTATTTGTTGATTAATTTTCTTGGGATGGTTGCTGCATCTAAAATATAGTCAAGTGGAAAGGAAAATTTTTATTATTCCTCTTGTAAAATTTATACAACTAAAGATTTTATTTCAAATAAGTCTCTCTCTCTTTTTAGTTTTAAATACAATAAAGCATCTGATAAAATAAAAACTTGTTTTACCTAAAGGTGAAAATAAGAATAGAAGGAAAAATGATAATAATAAGATAATTAATAAAATATTATAAAACAATATTTTATTTTATTTTATTTTATTTAATTTTAATAATAAAAATATAATGAGATTAATAATGATGTTAAAATATTTTAATATAATGATTATGAATTTTATAATTAATTTATTTTTCTACTGATGATAAAATGAAACAAAAAATAAATATAAAATATATAAGTGATCTTGTTGATCCAAGATTACTTTTCATGATTGATAAAAAATGAATGATCACAAGAATGATTCATGATTAAAGTTACGATCATGACATAATCTTCAAAAAAATCTAAAAACAAAAGAGAGGCAATCATGATGTCATGATTCAAAGAATTTACGTTAGTTATTCAATTAATCAAAATAAAATTATTATTTTAAATCATTTATTTTATTTTATAATAATAAATGTTTTATCAAATTTTGATTTAATTTTTATTTATTTTAATTTTAATTTTATTTTATTGTTGTTTTGTTTTGTTTTGTTTTGTTTTTATTTGTTTTAATTTATTTAAGAATTAAATTTTCTTACATTTTAAAATTTAATCCTTTTATTTTAATTCTCTCTTCATTATATTTTTAAAATTTTCATTATCTGTTACTTTTTAAGAGGCAATTTTACAAATAAATTTCAGTTAATTATTTTCATTTAATTTTCTTTCTTTTTTTTAAGTGAAAATTTCAATAATAAAATCTGCTTACTTCTATCAAGTAGCACAATTTTTCTCTTGCTTTTGCAAGGATTAATTGTGTCATTTTGACACCTCTCATAATTTGTTTCACAATTGACATAATTTCTCTTTTTTTCCCATTCACTTTCCACACAATTAGAGGTTATTTATTGATTAATTGTTGTGGGATGATTGCAACTTTTAAAATATTATTAAGTTCACGGTAAGGAGATTTATAAGATGGCAAAAAATCACAGAGTGTGATCAGCTACACTAAATGTTAGCAGATACAAATATTCTACAATACTGGTTAGTGTAGACACACGCTACACTGAATGTTAGAATAGACACACACTACACTAAATGTTAGTGCAAACATGTGGTGCACTAATTTTTAGTGAAATTTCTTTTAGCGGTGGAAACACTACACTACCTTTTAGTGTAGTGGTGGTTAACTTAATCTAACACTACAGAAATTCTGGGGGAAAAAAAGTGGGCTACGCTAACATTTAGGGTAGTGGCTTGTAGTATCAGCTAACACTAACCAAATCCTGGGAGAGAAAATCCTTGCTACACTACCCTACATTTTGCCTGTAGCGTATTGTAGCGTGGCAAACCACCTTGGTTGTATGCTATTCATGCCCCATACTTCCAGGACCCCATAAATTGCATGAGGATGTGGAGGGTAAACCCAAGGAGCTACAAGGGCTTGAAAGAGCCAATCTCAGATCTTTTTGACCAAGGAATAGGCCATAAAAACCCTGGTAAAGGGTGGAAACTCCGCTCCAGGAAGTTTAACGTAAGGGAAAACCCTCCTGGGATCCCAATACACCAGGAAAAAACAATGATCACTTGGTGACAGGTGACATCAGGCCAAGTTCATCATTCTATCTGTTATGTGTCCAGCTCAACACTTGACCGGCTCCCTGTAGCACGAAAAGGGGCCATTGTAGCTGAGCTGTACTAGAGCCAGAGCTACAACCAATAAGTAGCCAATGTTGCTTGATGTCACTTGACATCTAGTGATCATTGTTTTTTCCTGGTGATAGCACTTTGGCAACAGAGGAAAATCATCTGCTATGATTATACCAATGTTACATGATGCATAGCATGCACCATGGATGTGCCACATATGTAATTATAGTCTATGTGGATTTCTGATTGTCTAATTATGTAATCATATCATTCTTGAAGCGTTGTAACCAGAAAAAAGGCCTAATTACCTTTTTGGCATATCTTAGCTCATGGGTTTATGAATACTATTTCCACATGGGGAATAATTTCAAATAAAATAGAAAAAATGAATTCCCAATAAATCCTGATTGATCCTAGATATCTGAGGACGTCAAGAAACATCTAGTAACCTTGTTTAAATGAATTTCCAATCTTACATACCTAATATTTCAATAATAGCTGAAATACTCAAAAATTATGATGTACATTAGATATTTTTATTACAACTGACACTGGATGCAAACGGCTGACGGGGGGGGCGCCAAACGTCACCCTGACGTTTGGCCCAGGCGTGTCACGCATCTGCCCAACAGTTTGCGCGACAGCTCTCGCACAACTCAAATTGGATCCGTCAGGTAAGGAACAGATCACCAGACACCCACCAAATTCCAACTTCATACTACTTTGGCATGGACAACTCCAACTCCAACAACCCTGAATCAATGCTTGCGGCCGCCCTGGCCCAGTAAACGGCAATGTTAAACTCCTCGCTACAATCGATACACGACAATATCAATCTACTCAAACTCTCGAACACTCAAAAAAATTCTGGAAGCCCAAATTCTACCCAGTCCTCTGATTCACCTCGACCAGCTATGAAGAAAAAAAACTCTCAAGCTCAGGCCACCCTGTTGAAGAACAAGATGCCTCAAAGCAAAGCAAAACTGGCCCCTCTTCCAAGCAAGCGGGCTCAAATCGTATCTGCCAGCACCCGCCGGGAAGGTTATCAAAGAGCTCAGTCTGAGACTGCCCCTGGTATGGGGTCCACTCCCATCAAGGTATCAAAAGATCTTACTCCAAGCAAGACGATGACACCGCCTTCACTCAAGTTGAAAAAGAAAGCCCCTAACCAGATGGCAATGGATGATTTCCCACCCGATTTCCAATCAACAAAGGTGTGTGTTTCCTCCTTTTTTTTACTTGTTTCTTGACTCTGTACTGACAATCACCTTACAGGAATCAATTTTTGTCCACATCCGATTACTTTGGGGCCTTGTTGAAACCAAAGCAGTACCCCCACCTGTCAATAATGAACTGGTAACCCAGTTCTGTCAACGATTCATTGACATTGACCAATTTATATGAATGTCGGAAGATTCCAATACAGCTCAGCTCATCTCCAACGCCAATGTGATGAACTTATGTGAGGCTCGTGCAGGCCAGCTCAAGGTTGGCCACAGCTTTGTGCACATTGAAGAAACCTACATACATTATATTCATGGCTACCTCGCAAAGCTCGGTATTCGCTGCTGGGGACCCAACCTGGAAGAAGGACCAGGAAGCTTGTGGAACTCTGTGTGTTGTATTGCAGCACTCAATATTTACCGCCAAATTGCTGTCTTGGGTGCCTACGATTTCTTAAATTTCAACGCCAAGTACAAGGACAACCTCACATTGATGATTAGAGCCTACAATCATTTTGTGCATCATCATCTGGCACAAAGATTTCAAGCCGAGTGTAAAGTTTCAGGTAAACATGAAACTCAAGTGGCAGAAAAAAATGCAAGTACTAATTGTTGTCAAGTGAGTTTTATTTATCCACTTACTCATACATGCTGGCAGTGATTGATTGACATCTGACATTCCATGATTGTCACAGCTTTGTGAAGCTCGTAATAAGTTTGCGGTTGGAAACAACTTGCCAGAGAGGTACCAGAAAATCATCTGCGAGGTCTCTGCGCACACTGACGATGAATGGGACCCAGCTCACAACGTCTATGTCATCAAAACACTCCCTTATCGCTCAGCAGCCGCTGGAATTTTCTTTAGACGCTTAGATATGGTAATGAAACAAGTCGGGAAAGCTTCAGGTCAATCTTCTCGCATGCGAATACGAAAACTTCCAGCGCAGCCTATCATGTCACGATTTTCTAAAGCTCCAAAGGCATTACACCTTGATTTCTATAACAAAAAGTGGCTGTGTACCTTACAAACTGCAGCTCAAAGAATATGGCCCAACATGAACAAGGTTTCTTTCCTCTCTGATCCTTCCAAATTGCTACTTGCAGCAAACGATCCTGAATGTGACCCAGATGAAAAACTGTCTGACAGAAAATTTGTGCGGAAATATCTTCCAACGGCCATTTCCAACTATAGTCTCAAAGCAGTTTTAGAGGAAACGGAAGAAAAGAATAATGATGTGGAACAACTAGACGATGATGACGAGGATGAGATTGATTTGGAGGCCCCTAGCCCACAGGACTCTTCTGATGACGCTTTCTTGGATGAGGGTGATTGGGGCAATCACTACAATGAAGAGGAGGATGAAGATTTTGAATCCAATGGAGAATACGATGATAATGATGATAATGACGATGATGATGAAGACTCTGCCTCAGGTAATGCTATGGATGACAACTCTGACTATGAGGTAGACCCTGATGGTCCATCAGCGGGTCTTTCCCACTCCAACCAGAAGGCAATGATTGTGGACAAGTAGTACTTTGACAATCCCCTGAAATGTCAAAGTCAAAATTTTGACGTCAATGACTTATTTATTCTTGATTGTTTTTTTCTTTCTTTCACTCGTTTTTTTTTTTTTTGTATTCTTGTTGTTGTCTCTCTATAAATGTCACTCTAAATCTGGCTTCTTTTAGGTGCCAAGATCAAACGACTTACTCTCATTTTATGCAATGCAATATCTTGAATGATGCCACAAATGTCTGTTGGGAAAATTGTTCCTTTGGACATGATAATTAAGTCCAAGGGCAAAACCTTCAAAGTGTGTGGCACCAGAATTTAGTACTGAAGGGAGTTAACTTTGTTTGATTTCAGTTTTATTACAACCAGACATAAAAAAGTAACAATAAAAATAAATAAATAATAAAATAGGTTGGACATGTATAAAAAAAGCGGGTAATTGAATGATCAGTCTGTCACGTTGATATCTAGCAAGGGCTGATGCTTCACTGGGCTTATAAAAATCCCATTGGTAGGGATGCCAAAAGTATCATCGGGTAAGAATCTGTATGCGCCCAAGCTGAGAGTGCTGCCGGGGTGAATAATGTGACGAGTTGCTTGCACACGTCCAACAACGGACTTCATGGCATACAGCCAGTATAAAAACTTTTTGGAGGGGATTTTAAGATCCTTTTTCAAAAGGTTTTCGATTACCTTGATGACGAATATTGGAGTGCTGCCTGTGACTCGGTGGTCATAAGCCAGGATATCCGACACAATACCATACCAAATTTTGCCTTGTAGAGTGTACTCGATGCAATTATTTGGTGGGAGAATACCCATTTGTTCTCATTCACCTCCCAAGTAGCCATTACAGAGACGCACACTCGCAATATATTTGAACCAATGGGGTGTGGTAAGGCCCGATAATCCCTGAGTGATGCATCTAGACTTTTGGCAAAAGTGAGCACCCGATTGTATAGCTCATCGGTTAGTATCACCAATTGAGATCAATGATTTGGAGGCTTTTCCGCTATCTCTTGGGCATTCAAGTCTTGAAAACCCTCCATGGCCTCCAATCTTTGCATTTGAATAAACCGTTTGAGCATAGTACCTTCAAGTTGACCTGATCACAAAAGTAAATATGATTAGTTGATAAATATATTTCGCAGAAGCAAATGCCAATCAAACTTACCAAGCCGCTGATTGGTCTCTATAGTGCGCAGTTTTCCGATGCAACACTCCCCAGTGAATTCAGCCTGCTTAGGTATGTGAAGAGCATAATGGTGATTTGGGTTGACATTTGGATTGTTGAAAAGTTTTGCAGATGAATCACTGTATTCTTTGTACTTGATTCTAAACCGGCTTGCACTCCAAAATTGTACCACTCTTGAGCATACAATGTGTGTACACTGTATTAAGCTGGAAATATTCCACATTGTGAGGAATCGGACCGAATTTGCTTTGATATTGTTGAAATTGTGAAATTCAGCACAACTAAAAAGTTAATTGCATATAATTTTTCTCTCTCTTTTTCTAAATACAATGAAATCATAAAAATAAAATAGATATGAATTTTAATCTTTACCTAAAAAGGTGAGAATAGATATCAGATATTGTATGAATTTTCTAAAATAAAATAAAATATAAAGTAATTTTCATAATAAATAAAAATTGATGATAAAACAATTTTTATTGACTGATCTTGATATTGATAACAATGATAAGATTATTATAAGTTAATATAAAATTGGTTTTAATTTTTAATTAATTTTAAGATAATTTTAAATGATTTTAATCAAATCTGCTTTGTTTGATTAATTTTTTTATTTTAATGTAATTTTTTATCACTATTATGATTTTTCAATGGTAATGTACAAAAATGAATCTCTGGATTCATTTTCCTACAAAAGAGAGGCAGATGATGACATCATTTGATGTCATGATTGGTTTTGAATCAATCATGGTCAATTATGTCATGATTTACATTTAAGTTTTGATTCTTTATTTTTAATTTTAATTATTAATTTATTTTTTATTTTAAATAAATTAATAACTCACTGTTTTAATTTCTTTTTAATTTTAATTTCTTTTTTGCACATAAAGTCTTTTTATTACTTTGTTGTCTGAGACTTTTGTACAAGAAATTTTATTTTATTTAATAAAAATTAATACTTTTTGTTAATTTTTATTTTATAATTCATTTTTCCTTGTTTTAATAAAAAGAATAAAACATTGGTTCTGCTGAATTCTGTCTATAAGCGCCAATTTTCTCTTGCCTTGGCAAGAATTATTATTCTCTTGCCTTAGCAAGGATTATTTCAATTTTTATATTTATTTAATTTTATATTTATTTAATTTTATATTTATTTAATTTTATATTTATTTAATTTTATATTTATTTGATATTATATTTATTTAATTTTTATTTATTTAAATATTTTATTAAATTAAAATATGTGGTTATTTTAACAGAAATCTGGTACAATCATCTCAGTGATGATTGAGGGTATGCAATAAACAAATAGCGCATACCATTGTGAGGCCTTGAGTTTACCACATTTTTCCTTCCCCAGATCGCTTGGCATACAGCCCACGGAAGTTGGGAGAACGAGTTTGCTGAGTCTGAGGCGAAAAAAATCCATTTCTTCATTGGTGAAAAGCTGACCGGCATCATCAAAGTTAGGACTAAAATCGCTTCCATCGGTCGAGTTCAATTCAGATAAGGATCTATCATCATCAAGTCTGGGTCTCTTAGACAATTGATTTTGAGGGACAACTCCACGTCGCTTGGTCTCCTTGAAATATAATGTCTGAAATCCCCAACTTCCACGGAAATGATGCATAAGAACGCCCTCCAGCCAATTATGCATTACTCTGAGTGATACATGCTTGACTGGGTCTCAGTATGGCAATCTATTGAGGACGGAGTAGCGGGCCCCAGTTTCTTTGAGGATTTGATCCCTCAAATTACGAGTTCGAGCCAATATCCATTGATCTGACGTTGCTCTAACTTCAGAGCCAATGCGAGCAGGACCTAGCTTGAGTTTGTCGATGTTTTTGTGCTCCTCTTTGCACCAGGAGCAAAAGAAATGGGCGGAATTTGAAGCAAAAAAGGCGACCTTGTGAGTTGCACCCAAGTCACCAACAAGGGGAAGGAGTCTTGCTTGTAAGTTTCGTCCATTGGGGTAAATGTGCGTAGCAATAACAAAAGTCTGGGATAATTTGACGAGCTCTTCAATCAAGGGTTCCATTAGATGAGTGATAGTTGTCATGCTTGGTGTGTTTGGTCCCGGTGTGATCCCGGCAAGAAAGGTGTATTTGATCTTATTATGGATTGTAGGAGGCAGATTCATACAGGTCATCATGATGATGCCTACCAAGACTTGTTTTCAGGCTAATCTGTTTCCCTGAGGGTTGAAACAATCCAAAAACAGCGAGAAAACCAACTTGAGATCATTTTTTGGTGTTTCATCATCCCCTTGCAGGCTCTTCCACGCATTACTTTGCTGAATATAAATTATTCCATCGGCTGTATTAAATCTTTGGATGCTACGACTCCAATTTTTGATTTTGTCTTCAATCCCCGGTAGCTGCAAAAACCATGAAATCCAGTCCAACAATTGTTGGATGTGGAAAAGACAGGCTGGAGTTCCAATTACTGAGCCGATTTGATTTTGTCTTACAGGGTTATGCGAGGTAATGAATTTTCCAAGGTGAGAGCCACCAACGAACCTCATTGTATTGAAAAAAAGCGGAGTGTTGCACGGCTTCAACCTGGGTGTTTCACAATAGCTGCAATTTGAGGTGATTGATGCATCAGGGTATAGTCGGAAGCAGACCGGACAACAAAGAATCTTCAAAGTCGAAATACCGAGTGCTTTGACCATGGTACGAAGATTTTGTCTTACAGGGTTATGCGAGGTAATGAATTTTCCAAGGTGAGAGCCACCAACGAACCTCATTGTATTGACAAAAAGCGGAGTGTTGCACGGCTTCGACCTGGGTGTTTCACAATAGCTGCAATTTGAGGTGATTGATGCATCAGGGTATAGTCGGAAGCAGACCGGACAACAAAGAATCTTCAAAGTCGAAATACCGAGTGCTTTGACCATGGTACGAATGTCTTTTGGGATTGATGTCCCAAGATTTGAGGTCATTGAAGTCTTCGTGGTTTGTGAAATGAGTTGGAGGAGAAATCTGTGGGCCTCCTGGCATTTTTCTGTGCTTACACTTGCATCAATGTGCAACCAATAAATGAAGCAAGTGGCCATTTCTATAAATAATCAAAAAAAAAAAATTATCATGAGTAAGTGTCATCTGCCAGCACATAATCTAAATGGAATGGGAGATTCTTACTCGCTAGTTTAGTCTCAGGTTCAGATTCTTGACCTTTGGCAGATTCTTCGGACTCGTCCCAGGATTCTCCATCAGAGTCCGTTGAGCTTATTGGGGGCGATACCATGGCAGGAGGTGAGTAACTTAAGGTATCGGCAAACTGTAATTTTTTTAAACTGCAATCTTGATGTTCGTGTTTCCGTTTGTTGCGCAAAGATACATTAATTCCGGTATTTTTCTGCCCGTGAGAATTGATCCAGAAATTTTTGCTGCAAGTGGAGCACCGACAGATTACCATTTTGCTTTATTGGGGGTTGAATGAGTTGCTTTGATGCCGGAATGAATAATTTGGTCCAAATTATTGGAAGAAGCAGGTGAGTGGGCATGGAAAATGTTCCTGACGGATACCATGTGAGTTGTGCAAGAGCTGTCGCGCAAACTGTTGCGCAGCTGTGCTACGCGCCCGGGCCAAACGTCAGGTTGAGGTTTGGCACCCCCCCCGTCAGCCGTTTGCATCCAGTGTGAGTTAATAAATATTTAATAAAAATATAGAGGGAAAGAACATCTTCCCAGACATATGAAAACACCCCTGGGAACTTACTGTGCCCTCACAGTGAAAGAATTTAGAATGGTTTGACATCAAAACCAGCTATTCATTTCATGGAAAAAAGAAATAACAATAAAATAAAAGAAAACAACATTTTAAGTTTCTAATATTTTTAATGAATAAGAAATGTTTTTAAGAAACTTTTACCAACAGGACTGATTTATTTTGATAATAAAATATTTTATTGGAAGGAAGTAAACATGAGAACTGGAGAATAGCTGAAGATATTGATTTTTAGATTTTAGGTTGAACAAGTTTAGTTGAGATGATGATTCTTACTTTGAGGAGATTCAGAGTTACTCTTGAGTAGTGAAGAAAGAAATGGAAAGAAGGAAAAGAATAGAACTGATATGAAAAGAATGTTTTAGTTAGTTGAGTATTGTTGAATTGAATATTGAATCAAATATAAGTACAGAAGTTTTTGGAGTGATACTCTTCTTGAGCTTTGGAGTTGGATTTTGATTGAAGATTAAGAATGAATATTGTTATTATGATTTAAAGAATTGAGATAGAAAGAATTTTCTCAATGTTGAAGTTGAGTGAAGTTTGAGTGACTCTTGCGTGGCATTTCAGTTGAGGTGAAAATAATTAAATGAGCAATTTTGGAATTTAAGTATTCTAAAATTCAAACACACAACACCTGTAATATTTTTTAGGAATATAAATAGAGGCCTGTAGAAGCCCCTATTCCCACCCCTAACTCAATTATTACTACATACATACAAATAAATCAAGCCATATTATCAATAAGCAAATAGTAAGCTATTACTTGTGTCTACTGGCCAAAGATCTTCTCATTTATATTTTTATACCACACTGAGAGCTATATCTAGATCAGAGGATCTTTCCCCCTCCATCTAAGGCATTATTAACTCTCTTAAAAATTATTAGAAGGAGGACTGCAGCCCCTGAAAGTAGCCAGTCAGCTCAAGCCTCCTTACTAATAATTATTTCATTATTATTGAACCTTGACATTCCATACCTCAAGAAGACTTAGTAATTAAGTATATCCTACATTAATTTAGCAGAGAAGACACTATATGTGTTCCACATCAGCTATAAGCTTGTTATTTAAATAAATATAATATCCAAATTTTATTAAATCAGTAATTATCAGGGCAGGAAAAGTAAAAATAGCTATATTTGCTCATTTGCTTCACATCCAAGCCTGACAAGCACTGTTGAAATTCTATTTTTTTTGCCTCATGAATCAAAAAGATATCTTAAAAATAAATTATGCCATCCTTTTATATAAATTAAAATTATTAAAAATTTGTTTTAAAATATTCTAAAAATTAAAACAAATCTAAGCAAGTCTGAATCTTAGTTAGTATGTTAGTCTGAAAATATTATCTGTTGAGATCAGCAAGTAGCCATTAAGCCTGTTTGATTTAATTTGCACTGCCTTTTTCCTGCCCCGCACCACCTTTTGACGTCAGGAGGTGTTGAGTTTTTTTGTTTTTTTTTAAATATTTTTGAAAAATAGTTTGAAGTGCCCTAAAATCACCATTTTTTTTTTGCCAGCCTCCTGAGGCTGCCTACCTCACTTTCTGAGCTTTTTGGATCAAAAAAAAAAAATATTGAAGTACCAATTATTGAGGGAGCACCCAAAATCAAACAAAAAATATAAAAACATACTTAATGCAGGAAATATGGGCTAGAAATTTTTTCACAGGTATTTCAACCCTCTGAGAATGTGGGATACAAAATTTTTCCATGGGGAAGCAAAAAAAGTATGTTTTACATTTACTTTTGCAAAAACTGGTGCATGTACCAAAATTTTGCAAAAGTAAACATAAAATGGACTTTTTTTGCTTCCCCATGGAAATTCCCCATGGAAATTTTTTTTATCCCACATTAAACACATCAGGAAAAAAAATTGCCCAAATCATCAAACCATGCTTCTGCCTCTATCTCACCCTCTCTGTTAAATTACCCAAAATATAAAAACATCTTAAGTTGATTTTATTTTAAATTAGTGGAATTTGGAAATGAGCATTTGGCATTTCCATAGGTTGCAACTTGCTTATGGGAAAAAAAGTAATGGGCAAATCAGCAAAGATTTCTTGGCAAATCAGCTCTTGCTGGTGCATTTCTTGCTGATTTTGAAAAAAAAAATTGCTGAAAGGCAGCTATCGTGAAGCGTCCTAATAAAAAGGGGGATTAAACCAGGTCCACAGTATAATTTTACCATCATGTGGGGACCAAGGGATTGCCGGAAATAACATTGAAATACCACTTTCAGCAATATGCCAGACTTTTCCATTAAGTTAACCTAACCATCACATCACATGCACTCCACCCCACTCATTTTCAAATCATTATATACCAGAAAATAAAATAAAAAACAAAAAAAAATCGAAAAATTTTAATAACCCAGCAATTTATGATTATTCATCATTGTTATGATTTTTCCTTTTCTTCTTCTTTTTTTAAATAATATCAACTTGATTTTCATCTCAGCTTATCTAAACATATCTCAGATGGTTGAAAAGGGCGCAAACTAACAGGAATGTATATTAAACAAATCAATCAAGTTTTTTAAATGAAGTTTTGACAAGCTTGAATTCTATTATGGGATGATTTTTTGGGGATAATGAACTAGATTTAATCTGCATCACTATCTTCATCTCCTGAAACTTCTTTATTTTCCCTTGCAACCCGTTCCATAAGCGCTGCCAATTCAAGATCGTCCGTTTCCGATACGGCTTTTGGCTACAAAACAAAGAAATTCCAAATTAGAAAGTAATTCATAAAAATTGAGATCGACACATATTAAGCCCGACGAGATTTAAAGCAAGGAAATTGACTAACTTTCATTTTTACAACCAGCTGACCACCATCCTTCTTAAGACTTTCATCGATCCGTTCAATAGCAGTATCAAGCAGCTCAATTGCACCTTGTTTATCGGTAGCATTGCTAACCATGACGTACAAGGGTGGTGCAACAAGTCTAATTTTGATTGGTATTGACTGTGTTCCAACGGATTCCCCCAATTTCAAAGCTGTTCGAATTGCATCAATACCCGAGTATGCAAAACACGTGGCTTCGATATCTGCCCGAACCTTGACAGGTTGAGGAGTCAAACGACGTGCAATATTTGCCGTCAGATGGTTCATCACATTTTCAGGTATATCCAATTCGCCAAAAACTGTTTCTGGCTCCCTGGATCCATCGTCATTTTTTTTTTTGTATTCGTGCAACATGAAAAAAAAGTTTACAATATGTCAATATACGGTGGTAAAGGATCACTACTGATAATCCAAGAGTGTCAACTAACGTTATGCTCAGCTTGAAGGCATCAAATGCGTGACCGTACTTTTCGAACAGAGGCCAGGCTACCATTTCATTGATTGTTTCCATGTCTAATTCCGTTTTCTCTGAGACATGTCGAATGATAGAAGATACACTAAGATGGGAGAAGGTAATAGTCGGAAACAAATCTTAACAAGCAATGAAAAAAAGGGAAAACTGTGTACGTTTTTGACTTGTTATACCGTTCTTCACATTTCACCACATCTTCAGCAGATACACGCCGTTTCGAGAGATCAATATATCCTAAAATTGAAGTGTTTAAATAGTCCATTGAGTCATTAGTGTTGGCCATACAATTGATTGATCGGGATCGCTCTGATGATTAAGTTGAGAGACCTTTTTCTTTATCAACCCTCATCACTACTACCACTTCATTCCGGCCCACTCTGATAAGTTTCTGAATCGATCGAATACGTCGACGTGATAGTTCAGAAAGTAGAATCATTCCTTCGATGTTATCATATTCGAGCTTATGTTTTTTTCAAAAAAATAAAAATAAAAAATGGATGGATTCACTTGTATAAATTTTGAGTTGTCCATTCGTTTATGAAAGTTTTTATTTTTTCCCCCTCGCTGAAAGTCATAGTTAAACTCAAAGCAAATAAAGATAAATCGACACACACCAATTTAACATAAGCACCCATTTCTTGAATTTGTTTAACTTGAACCATCACCAGCTCATCTGGCTCAGGAAACCTATGAGAATTAAAAACAAAATTCATTAAGAAAAATAGATCAATTGATAACTAAAAATCCACAAAGGAGTTAAAGCTTACTTTGGTCGATAGTACCGCATATTTAATGAGATGATTGATTTGATAAGACTCTAAATCGATTGTGCAAAACAGACTATATCGATTGTGTATTTGAAGTTAAAAGTGAGATTTCATTGACTTTTTGCTGATTAAATTTGCCCCGGAAATTTCAGGGTCAAATATCCGGTTTCCGTGCAAGGTTTACGGATCGGAGTAAAAACTCAAAGATATACATTTTAGTTTCAATTTTCACATGATTTTGGGTATCTCCATGGACCTTCTGCGACATTACAGCATATAAAATAAAACCATTTTCTACTGTCTTGGTTTCTTTTAGTGTTGGAAGACAGGCCGACACCATCTAAAACTTGATTTTGAGTCACCACGGGCTCAACGATAGCATAAATGTGCGTTCTTTAATGAGCACGGTCATAATGTTCCTCTAACTTTTGCTAAATACTCCACAGAGAAGTGGATTATTCCAACAAAGAGGAGAGACATGGACGAAGGGAGCTGAGTAAAGGTTAATCTAGCATTCAGAATGTATTACGAGATGCATGTGGCACATTGTAATGGATAGAAAAATCAGGACAAAAGAGGAGAAGACAAAGAGACGAAGAGGGTCCGTCTGATCTACATCAATTGAGAAAGATAAAGTCCTTCAGATAAGTAATACAGAAAAGAAAGAAGAAAAAAATTAATGTATGTGGATAACTATATATATATGAGTATAGCTATATATATATAGTTTAATAAAATATTGAACAAGAGAAAACATAATAAGGATAGTACAACAAGACCAAAAAGTAAAAGGATAAGATAATTGAGTCGGGCAAAGGGCAGAGTCGATTTTTTTTTGGTCCTGAAAGTACTGAAAAAATCTCTTTTTGGGATTATCTTTGCTTGAAGGGTATATTATGTAAGTGATCCTGTTGAGGCAAGCCAGAGAGGTGTAATATTCAGGCGAACCAACCGATGTTAAAAGTTACTGATTGAAACAAGCGCTCATGCTGTAGAATGAAAGCCTGATAATAAAAAAGGAACTTTCGATGAGTAATGACCAGACTCTTTAAGTTATGATTCAAACTTACTTTCGATTTCCTCAAACAATAGTCGCTTGAGCTCCTCACGACTGATTTCATCTTTCTGGCGGTCAAAAGCGAAAAAGTCTTCATCAAGAGGAGGGGCAACGGGCTCATCCTCTGGGTCGTGGTAAGCTTCAAGGTAGGGATGTTGCAACGCTTCTTCAACTGTGAGACGTTTCTTGGGGTCGAAAGTGAGCGTTTTGGACAGGAAGTCAATCGCCAAGGCAGAGGCGTTAGGGTATAAAGTATTGAAGGGACGTTTCTTGCGGAATGGAAGAGCCCGGATATAATCCCGAGACCGTCGAGAGTTGATGGCGTAGAACTCGTCAAGAGTCGGCGTTCCAAGAACATCCAGAATGAGGGTGAGCTGATGGTGGTAGTCTCTACCTGGGAACAGCGGGCGACCTGAAAGCATCTCAGCTAAGATACAGCCTACCGACCAAACATCAATGGCCTTGGTGTATTGCTTGAACCTGAAAATGGACATGTGTAAGAGTAGGATTGAACAGTTAATATCAGGAATGATTTGCTTACGTTAACATGATTTCGGGAGCTCTGTACCATCTAGTAGCAACATATTCGGTCATAAAGCCAGTTTCTTGTTCTGCTGTTCTCACTGAACGAGCTAAACCAAAGTCACAAACTTTGAGATCACAGTTGGCGTTAAGGAGAAGATTTGATGGTTTCAAATCCCTATGGATAACGTCGGCTGAATGAAGAGCTTTCAATGCTCTCAAAGTCTGATAGATGAAATATTGACAATGATCATCGGACAAGTCTTGTGTCCTGATTACTCGGTGCATATCAGTCTCCATCAATTCCTGTTAGAAACAAGTGAGGGAATCAGATCGTGTAGCCGCGTCGAATTCAAGATAAAAATGTAGCGCACCTGAATTAAATAGACCTCTTTAAAGGCCTCGATGGAAGGTGGCCGGATAATGTCAACAATGGCAATAATCTGTTAAGACATGAAGAATTAGTTTACAAGTTGAGATGAATTGGATTTCGCAGCCTTTATCAAAGTTCAACTAACGTTTTCAGAGACATTTTGCTCTTGGAAATATTTCAAAAGCTTGAGTTCACGGAGGGTTCTCAAACAAAACATGGAGTGATCAAATGGAGTAATCTTTAGAGAAAGGAGAAGTACGAAGTAAGCAAAAGCGTTGTTTCAAACGCGCCAAGGTAGAGGTGAGATGCAAACCTTCTTAATTGCGACTTTTTGGCCTGAAGGGCGATGAATGGCCGAGCAGACGACACCATAGGCGCCCTCCCCAATTACATCCATGACATGATATCTGAAGAAGGCGAGGACATTAGCAAACTAGTGGGTGAATGCAAGTTAAATGAAAGACGTACTTTGATCCAACATTGAATCTGACCCTCCTGGGCTCTGGAGCAGCTTTAGAGCTGGGTTGTTTTTGATGTGTAGCTGGCTGACTAGAAACAGTGGTGGCAACGGAAGCGTTCACAGAACCAATTGAGCTACCGTTGTTGATGGAAGAGCTTGATGGTTGTAAGGATCCAGCAGTGTTAGAGCTGGGAAGTGGGTTGGCGACAGCGGCAGCCATTTGGAAGCTGATGTTAGAACAAGAATCAATGAAGGTGAAAAGAAGGTAAGTTGATTATGTTTCTGTGGGCAAAAGGATATGGAAATGGGCGAAGGGAATTCGGGATTGAGATGAAGATTATTAATAACGTGTAATTCTAAGCAGGAATGTAAGTGCTGATCTTCCTGATTCGTGTTCGGAGGGGGTGGGAATGAAATATGATTAAGTAGACGATTTGGTTCTATTGGATGATGGTCTGTGTGGGATGATAAAAAAGGGGAATTGCAAAGCGGAGGAAATTATATAGGTGAGAATATGAGCGCGAAATAGGATGGAAGTGAGACTGAATAAAGCAGAACCAGGAGGTGAGATGGCAAGCGATGCAGCTTAGAGCGAGGGAATCTTAATTAAGAATCTACGTATTTAGCTGCTTGAAGCTTGAGAGCTTGATGGTTTGGGCTCGAGTCAGATGTTTCTGATAAGAAAAGGATCCAGTCCAAAGAAGAAAGATGAAAAGACAAGAGGAACGTACGCCTGCTATACTAATTGAAAGAAACCGGTATCACCCAAAGAAGAAAGATGAAAAGACAAGAGGAACGTACGCCTGCTATACTAATTGAAAGAAACCGGTATCACTGCAGTTAGACGGCCAGTTAAAACTTGTCTTAAATCGCCAGTTCAAGCTGGATAAAATGTTTCCTTTGACTTAACGTACAACCCAACCAGTCAGTTGTTGAAAGGTTTTGAAAGAGAGTGGTGCCACTGGTGCATCCCATCCAACTGCTATGTCATTTTAATACTTTACCCCCGCGGTCAACTTTTGTCTGTCTTCCCGTTGTTGTGGCCGTGGTTGCTGGGGAGTTGGTTGGGTTGCCGTTTGGTGCTTGGTTGTGTGTATGGACTTATGGTCGCGCTCCACGGCTCAAGTCAAAGCAGTAACTTTTATTCTTACCACTTGCAGCCTTGCGTGTGATCGTTAATACACAACCGCTCGGACTGCTGTAGGGTCGTCAGGTGGTTGATAATCTGAATGGTTGGAAGGCTTCTTCATTCTGCGCCCCAGTGTGTACGGCTCTCATCATCCCTCTTGCTTTCAGTTCATACACAACGATGCAATCATCCTATATTGATGTATTAAACTCACTTGTTTCCGATAGATGCTTTGACCTCCCCCACGACTGAAAATTCAGTTTATAAGGCACATGACTTTCAGAAGGCTGTTGTCCTCAGTTGCCATGCACCCTTCATGAAGCAACTTACTGCGGCAGTGTCAAAGTTTAAGCAGCCATTTCATTCGCTGGTAACCGTTGAATTTAAGAGGGTTATTAATCATGAGCAAATAACGACGCCAACTCTAGTTTCATCAAGTGAGTGTGTAAAAAATTTTGCATGGCATTCAAGTCGAATGCAGTATACAAAGAGAACTCTAGTCTTGAGAGTGACGTTGGGTTTTCGCCGAAAATTTCTCCATCACGCGCCTATTCCTGCTGGAGAAAGGGATCTGGAATCGGAAGAGGACTGCATCCAATATAGATGTCCGGGTAAAAAACCGAAAAGAAGAAAACCACCACCTATGGCACCCTCGGAATGTCAGCTTGGGGGAGGTTTCAGGGGAGGTTTGAGGGATGCCGCCGCTGGAGCTCAAACTGAATATTTCTTGAACACTCAGCTGGGAAATTGAGAACCCGAATAATCCGAATTTCTCAAGGGACCCTCTATGTTGTAATAGATACTCTTCCTGCGACTTGATTGATTACTTGCTCCGCTCTTCGATCGATTGGCTCTATTCGGCTCTATTCGGGTTCTCTAGACCCCAGTAGGGTCAATTGAGCAATCAATTGGCCCTAAGTCTATTTTTATTGATGTAATGATAGGTGAAATTCTCCTGTAAGGCTAAGGCTGCGTTTGGCACGTGTAATAATGATAACAATTATCACGCCATTATCCCGGGGAATGCTGGGGTGAAATAAGATCATGACGCTACGTTTGTTGAAACGTCATGAATCTCAGATTACCATGGTCGTTTATTGTCAACAATGGAAAAAAAAATTTTGTCTTAATCTATTTTTCTTTAAAAATTTTTATCACCGTGTTTCTAAGAAAAATTCACAAAACAAAATAAATTAACTTGTATCTAGAAAGATCTTACTCATAATCGTTGTTATAGACAATCTATCTTTTAAAATAAAAAGATAAAATAGAAAAAAGAAAATAAAATAAATAATTGTATAAAAGACGCTTCTAAACCTTGTATTTCCCTTCAAGGGATTTCTTTTGTTTTCTCTACTTGTTCATACTCTATCCTATCGAAATCTATAAAAATTTTTTGTTTCTATAAAATTTCCTTGTTATTCCCTTGTTTGCCCTGTCACACCTGTTCCTGTGATACCTGCGATAATTTTATTTTCGACCTGTCACCTGTCTTACAAAACTAAGGGTGCGTACCATAGCACACGTGGGTGCCAAGAAAACAGTTTTTTTGGGGAGAAATTGTTTCTTCCAAAAAACCTGTACCACAGGATTCTGTTTTTTCCAATCGTTTTCATCAGTTTGCATCAGTTTTTGGAAACAGCCCTCCCCCTGTTTTTGGAAACAATTTTCATTCTCCAAGGTCACATCACACAAGACTCTCATCTCTCATCCACATGTCGGAGCTTACTGACCCAGACTTGTTTGATCTATCAGCATTCGCTCCAAATATATCACATTCCCCCTTACCTTCACCAAGCCCACTCACTCCTTCCCACCCAACTGTCACAAAAAAAAACCAAAAAGAAACCATCAAGGCACCCTACCAGTTCTGCTCCTTCAACCACCCAACAAAAAACCGATCCCAAATCCAATCAGTTTTTGGAAACAGCCCTCCCCCTGTTTTTGGAAACAATTTTCATTCTCCAAGGTCACATCACACAAGACTCTCATCTCTCATCCACAATGTCGGAGCTTATTGACCCAGACTTGTTTGATCTATCAGCATTCGCTCCAAATATATCACATTCCCCCTTACCTTCACCAAGCCCACTCACTCCTTCCCACCCAACTGTCTCAAAAAAAACCAAAAAGAAACCATCAAGGCACCCTACCAGTTCTGCTCCTTCAACCACCCAACAAAAAACCGATCCCAAATCCAACAATTTAACAGTAAATTTGAAAACCACCGAAACAGATGATAAGAGCCCACACACCTGTTCAATACTAGAAAAAAACAAGCTACTAGAACTCCTTTGTGAAGAAATCGGAGCAGGACATTCTACTGACAACGGTAATCTGAAAAAAGAAGGGTGGACAGCTGTTATGAATGGACTCAATGAAGCTTTCCAACGAAACCTAAATTCATTCTACTGACAACGGTAATCTGAAAAAAGAAGGGTGGACAGCTGTTATGAATGGACTCAATGAAGCTTTCCAACAAAAACTAAATTGCAAAAACTCACTCCGATCCATTTACTCTGACTACAAATTTATGTGTGAACAATCCGGATTTGGATGGGACCCTGAACAGAACATTGTGAGAGCTGATCCAAAAGCCTGGGATGAACTCATTCAAGCGTTTTGGATGGGACCCTGAACAGAACATTGTGAGAGCTGATCCAAAAGCCTGGGATGAACTCATTCAAGCGTACCCCCAAAGAAATTTTGGCAAGCTGCGAGACAAGACCTTTCCGATTTTTGACCTCTGTGAGAATATTTTCAATGGAACATATGCCACAGGTGAACTTGTTGAAGAATCTATTCCACCAACCACCCAAACAACCACCAAGTCCAAAAAAAAAGAAAAAGTGCCGGCTAAACGAAGTGTTGTTTCCAGTAGTTCAGATGATAGCAGTGAGGAATCCGAACAGCAAGACACACAAGCAGGCAAAAATCAATCTTCTAGGTGCACATCTGAGGCATCAACCAAGCGTATTCAAGAATCAAAATCTAGAATGATGACACAAGGAATTAATGGCTTGATTGGTGCAATCAATCAAGCTACTACTTCATC
>KN361175.1:4971-25919 GCA_000785685.1 Uromyces viciae-fabae | reverse complement strand
CCCCCCCAATTATTTATTTTAATTTATTATTTTTAGAATTAAATAAAACATTGTGCCACAACTTGAGCTATATGCTCAAGTACCACAATTACATCAATAATTAAGTATAATTTTTTTATTTGATTGTAAAAAAATCTTCCAAAAGAAGATAATCAACTATAACCTGATCATTATATTTGTGATAAAAACTTTATCAAAATATTTTTGTGGACATTCATAGTCCTAAATACTTAAAAATAAGTATTGAAGACATAGAAATACCTTAAATTCACATTGTGACTTGTTTTTTAATAAATGTATCTTGTTAAACCAAGAGAAATCATTGATGATGCATAAACTATATTTGATACTTTGCTTGGAAAATGGGGTAATTTGAATAATACCCGTGTGTAATGACTGAAACAGGAAATTAGTTGTAGGTAGATGTTCTGAATGTGGTGCTTGTGTGAGTTTTGCACTTCAGCGAATTGCACATGTTTTTGAGGATCCCATCACATTGAGAGACTTGATGTTGTTAAGTTTGAGAAACTTCTTGAGATATCTGTCTGAAGGATTTCCTAAAAACATATGCTAATCTTGGAATGAGATCAATGGCATCAGGTTGAATAAAAGTTTCTTTTTTCCAACTTTGAAATCACAGATGTACAGGTCGTTTACACAATTAATCCGTTTAACAATTTTTTCCCCTATACATATTATAACCATCTTGTTCTTATGACCAATTTTAAAACCATGATCTTCTAATTGTGACATAGATACCAAGTTACATTCACCTTCTGGAGAATAAAACAGTGGAAACAATTCACGCTGACCAATTTGGAAGACAAACAACATGAGTGATATTTATAGACCCAGAAAATTTCCACATGGTCTTGTTTATGTTTGTTATATCACTTAATAAATCTAAACTTGACACCGTGGATTTGGTGGCACTGGAGTAATATTAAATTTTCAGCATCAATTTTGTGTCAACTCATGTTCGCATTTATTTCATCAAATATAGTAAAACTAGATAGATCATTGTCTTCAACTGAGGATTGTATTAGATTTTCTGAGTCAGATTCTTGATTATCTGAATTTTCATCTGAGTCTTTTTCTAAAACATGCACCTCTGGTTGTTTTAGAAGCTCTTTTAAAAATTGATTTATGAGTTGTTCAATTCCTGGATCTAAATTTGAGGTAGATGTATTTTCATTGTTTCTAGTTGGAGTGATTGATCAATAATTTTTCTTCAAGTTATCTGGCTTTTGAGCGCTAGTTAGCTTACATTTTGTTCCTTTTGATTTGGAAAAACAATTATCATTAGTTCAAGTAAAAGCTAGCATTGACTCTTCTGGGGATTTTTGTTCACAACAGTTATCCTCCATTAGTAAACAATTGGAAACTTTCTCATTGGTGAATTGTTTTGTGTTGTATGAGCTCTTAATTAGACTATATAGCTTATTGTTGTTCTGAAATGATTTCAAAAAGTATGCCCCCACCATTTCTGTTGAGACTTGCATTATGTTTTTGGTTTTGGCAATAGCTGATAAAACTGAAGTATGTAATCCCTTGAAAGTTGAGACATGAGAACAAATTGATTACCTGGTTCATATGCAGAGCTGACTAAAGCAAAAGAATGGCCACATAAAATAATTGTAGAGTTTTCTCTGCAAATTTTTGAATTTATCTCTAGTGCTTTGATATAGGATCCTTTGCAGTCCAAAAGACTGAAGGATTTTTGAGCGGTAAGAGCTGAATGCTCTGCTGACTGGTATTATAAAGAGAGGTGGTAGTTTTACTTTTATCGAACAAGTATAACTGATTGGACTTTCCTAGAAGGGACTCAGGAAAAATTGAGATGAACCTATGCTTTGATTACAGCAAGCAACAGACTAAATTTACAGTACAACTTGCACCCCACACTTGTAGGTGAATCAACAACAATATGCATATATTCAATAGTACTTTAACTTGACTTTAAACTTAACTATCTTCAACTAGAAGCACAACAATATTTTAAGGAACTGCCTTATAACTAAACTAAACTAACTAAAGTATGTAACCCACATACCTTTACTTGACTTGACTGCTTGCCTGTTTGACTTGTGGGGAATTCAAGTTGTTTGCTGATATGAAACCAGGATATTGACAGCTTTTCTTCTTCCTGCAGAAGCCAATTTGGAGGACGTTTCTTTTTAAAATCATTTTTTTTATCATTTTCAGTTGTTTTTTCAATTGAGTTTTTTTTTTTTTTCATTTTCATTTGTTATTCCTGAGTGACTTGTTGGTGTTGACATTGTTGGAGGAAGACTCTCTTGCTACAGAGTCCCAAAAGAGTGGTTTTGCCAGGGGGAAAACTTTCTGTAAGTTGGGCTTACCAAGCCCACTCACAGAGACGGTGGTAGATGCTCTGAAATCAATAGCACTTGAACCAATAAAAAAAAAAAGTTGAATTAAATCAGAATAAAAAAAAAAATCAATTAATATGAATAAAAAGTTCAAGTTAAAATCAAAAACTTAATTGCAAGATAAAAGGAGAAAAAGTAAGAGAAAAGCAAAATTACATTTTTAATTATGATTTTTTTTGTTTTTGTTTCCATTTTGAGAATTAAGGTTTATGTACATTTTGTTTTAAAAGGGTAAAGGATTTACAATTAGAAAGATCAGCACCAAGGTTGATAGCATCAAGTTCTAAGCGATCTAAATCTAATTTTAATTGGACTTTGACTTTATAGTCTTCATCTATTGGTAAGCCATTTTCGTTATTATGATTATTATTATTTTGATTATTAAAGATTGAAAATCCATGTTTACCCTTTTTCAATTTTCTTAATGAATCTTCAGATCTTTGTACATTAATTAAAATAGCTAGATATTTACTTGATAATTCATCAATAATAGAAGTTATTAATTCAATTTTAATTTGATTATTTTTAATTTTTTTCCCATATTTTTCTAAATATATTCTTATATCATTTAATATATCTGAAATGAAATAACTTGGTTCTGTAGGTATTGTTTTGGATGACCTTGCTGATGATCCTACTGATCTTATGAATCTTAACTTTTCTGCACATCGTTTTACTAATGTCATCTGAATTTCCATTGTGAGTGGTCCGACGAATCGCATTATTTTCTCCAAGGAGATCTTCAAAACATCTTTTGAGTCATTTTTTAATCGATCGAGATGAAAAAGGAGATAAATGAGCATCAATTTTTTTTACTTTCGGAGCAATGGAAAATGAAGGAGAAAGTGGAATAATTTGGGATAATTCACCTTCTGGAGTTTGAGAATCTAAACCGATTGAAACTTTGGGGATCCTAGAACTGATAGAGATTTCAAAGAGCTCCTTGATTCTTTGATTAAGTTGAATGAGATCGACCAAGATAATAGTACAGATTCTCAAAAGTTCATCATTTTTAGAATCTTCAGATAGAGTGTTGTCATTAGAAGAAGGATTTGATCGATTGGTAGTTTTATTTTGACCTAATCCTCCTATTGCTGCTGTTGTTTCCGAGCAGCTCAAATTATAAGAGCCTGTAACTGAATTTAACCAAGTTGCGTACCGTGAGATGGCCTACAGATGCAAACAAGAGAGAGAGAGAATGTCTCAACACTCCTAATACTATATTTAAGGCTGTGTCTAAATTCATTGGGAATTGTCTCTGATTATTATTTATTTTTGTGAATACACCGATGAATAAAAGAAAGTGACTTCAGACCATCAAAGTGAGTCTCCAAAACCTATGAGTAAGGTCAGTAAGGAACACTTCATCCTGCCAGATAGAATGAAGAGCCAGATCCAGAACCAGCGAAGCTTTCATGGAATAATCAAGAGTTTCGATCGGAATAGATTTGTTTCCATTTGAAGAGGGAGGATTAATTAAGATCGTAGGATCAGATGGAGCTTTAGTTCCATCACACAGACCTTCCTCTATCATTAAAATCATCTCCTTGGTTCTGATCTGTGCATATACGGCCAATTGCCATTTATTCTTGAAAGCGTTCCAATCTGGATGAGCTCTTAGACTTAAAACTTGCCGGGGTGAAACACATAATCCTTCTAGTTGATCGAGGAACTTGGCAGTACAGCTATAATTTCGATGGAATGTAGCAGGGTTTCCAGCTGCAAATAGACTAGAGCCTAATGAGTTTGAGATCAAATGTAAGATCGGTGCGATGACTGAGTTCACTAATACGTTATATGACGTTTGTAGACTTGAGGAAGAAGAATGGAGCTCTTTAGATGATGTGAGATCATCCTGGTTGGCGAGTTCAGTTGATAGTTTAGCACCGGCCACAAGTCGGTCAGCGACATCTAATATTGAGCTCATCTCACGTGCGATAAAAGCTAGGATCTTGTTAAACAGCAGTGGTAGTGGAATTGACTCGGGCTCTTCTGGGAATGGTAATGCGTTAAAAGTTGGATGACACGACGAATCACTTCCAAATGGATTTCTAGAAGCCCGAGAAGTTTGGAATCTTGCAACTTCAGGAGACGCTGGCAAGAGAGGAGACAATGCACCGGTATTCAGCGAATCTCGATGAATTAACTGCCCGGAACGATTCAAAGGTTAGTTAATTGAAGCATTTCAGTTTAATGTTTCAAATTGATTCAAGTTGTTTCATACTTTAGACATTCTGGGCAAGACTATCTCAGTTTTGATCAAGTCCTCAGCTATGTTGATGACGCCTAAGGTCTCATAAGCCCTGAGAGATTCGAAGATAAACTCCTTTTTGCGGTGGTTTGAACGAGGTAAGCGAAGGATTGATCTTAAGAGCGAACCCAATTCACGATGTAAGGCATCAGTGATCAGATTGATTCGAGGTTGTAAACCAATGACGTAGGATAGACTTTGGCCTTTTGATACAAGATATAGCATTTTATTGTACTCGTTGGTAATACGGTCTAGTCTTTTAACGCCAGATTCAATATTAGAAATATCTTCAACTAATTCGAGAGATAGTTCGATAGTCTTTGACGAACTAGCAAATTTTGAATGTGATCGGCGATGAATATTTGAAGGGATTTGATTAGTCTTTAAAATTGGATTCGTTTGATGTATGGATAACATCTCCTCAACCTTAGCCACAGTATCACCACAATCGAGCATCAATCGGACCAACTTTTTGGCTTCTACAACTTTTCTACGTTCATGTAATAGACCTTCCAAGTCATCACGTTCACTATTTAAATGAGTTCTAGCATCGAGTATACCTTGTTTAGCTTGACCAATTGGTGCTTTCATTTTTCCGATAGCCCGTTCAACTGTTCCACGCAAACCCATTCCAAGTCCGATAAAGTCTTCATAATCTTCATTTATCAAACCAACTAATTCAGATTTAAGACCCGATAGATAATTTCGAAGTTCAATACGAAGGTCTTCTAAAGCAGTGTGACGACGAGAGAGTAAGAACTTATCGGGATCGAAAGCTGGATCACGAAATAGTTGATGAGAGAATGGTAAGCTAACAGGTAGTTCTATTTCGGATAGGTCCACGGTTTCGAAAGGATCATGAGTTGAATCACCAGGAACGAGTAATGCAGTATTAGTAGTATCGGCAGTATTAGTGGGATGAGTCGGGTTAGTAATATTAGGAGATGAGATTGAATGAGTTTGATGCATGTTCAGTAGGAAAAAATCAATATTTTATTTTTATTTTTTTTGGGGCCGTAACAGCGACTAGTCCCTAATGGGGTTGTTGTTTTAGCAATTGTCACTTCTCAGTGGGTTTTTATTTGGTAAAAGCAGCAACCCACAAGACAAATCACATCAATAAAAATACAAAGGAAGCAAATAACCAAAGGAAAAAGCAGAAATAAAAAAAAAAACAGAACAGGGAAACAGATCAAAATGAAATAAAGCTAAAACAAAAACAACTGAACAGCCAGGGTGTTGTTTTTGTAATCAGGGGGTGTTGATATAGCACCATTATTAACATTAAATTAAATTGAAAACTTCCAACTAAGTCTCAATCATAGGATGTATTTTCTTTTTTATGTTGAATATAGCTTGTATCCAAAATGACCCTAACTAGAAACTTTTGGAAACTCTTTGTTTGATTCTTCCCACCTTTAAGTATTAATTAGGATAGTTCACAATACCCGATCTGACCAGCTGATTTCAAAAAAAAAGTTTGCTGATTTGGAGCCCCCATTTCTCCCAATCAGCAAACACCTCAAATCAGCAGATACAAATCAGCAACCAAAATAGGTGGCTGATTTGGTTTGCTGATCAACAAAAAAAATAATTCAAATAAGCAACCTGTGACCCGGATTCTCCGGTTGAATTTTATCAATCCACAAAGAGATGAGTGTGTTTCCATCCACTAATTCTTTGCTGATTTGTAGTTTGCTTTGGTCAAAATCAGCAAAGTTTGAGTGGCAAATCAGCAATTGCTGATTTGCAAACCTGTTGCTGATTTAAAAAAAAAAAAAAAATTGCTGACAAAGCTCTATTGTGAACTGTCCTATTGTTTATTATTGTTTGAATTTGGTCTATAGAATTAACACCCCTGTCATTTTAGTGACAGCAGTAGACTGTAGTGTTGCTTTGTGGTTACTATTTGAATTTCTTCCCCCTCAAATGATCTTTATTCTTTTCATTCTTTATTGGAGTTTATTTTAGCCATAGTTGAGTCACCTTTTGGGTCTTGGTGGGGGCCCTCTACTTTTTTGACCCAGTTTTGGCCCCATTTATTATTTTCACCTTTATTTTTTTAGCTATAAATCCTTTGGCTCATAGTAACAAAAAAAAAAAATATTATTATTGGCTCATAAATATTTACCTTTTTTGATTGAGAAAATCCTACTTTAAGCCTGACCTGTCTTCTTCAATACCATCACCTTAGTCTTATCTTCCTAAAAGCATCAAATCTTTATAAATCTTGGCAATGGTGTTGAGGTGTAGGCAAACTTTGCCTGAAGAGGAGGGGGTGTATGTCACAGGGGTTTCCATTTGCTTATGTAATTATCAGTTGTTGTATTCTTTTGTTGGGGTATTTCTGCTCTAGTTCCTTTACACTTGGATAAAAACTAAAAAACA
The DNA here is from genome assembly GCA_000785685.1 of Uromyces viciae-fabae. NCBI lineage: Eukaryota > Fungi > Basidiomycota > Pucciniomycetes > Pucciniales > Pucciniaceae > Uromyces > Uromyces viciae-fabae. The sequence continues at coordinate 18,890 of KN361175.1, read as the reverse complement.
ATTAACATCTTCCATTTATAGAAAAAAAAATGTATTTCAAAGAATTATGCCTCTAACATTTCAAAACAGTGGTTCTGTTTTTATTCCCACCCCAAAGCCTCATTTTATGCTGTTTTCCTCCAATATTTTGAGACTACAGTCCTTTCAAATGCAATTGCCATTGGCTACCAAGTACCAGACATCAACATCCAGATTAAGTAACCACAAGGTCCATGTGGCAAAGAAATTTTGATCAAATGATTCTGCAATATCTAAAAAGTAATTTAATTTGACATGCCACTCTCCTCTATTGACTATTTCTTTGTATATGGCTTCTCATACTGAAGGAAAAAATTGATCTTGACCTATTACCAAACAATGAGCAACAACTCTGAGACCACAGTGACCATCTGATTGAACATTTAAAACTTTCTCCACAAATGTTTCAAGGAATCCTGGAAGTTCTTTCATTGATCCAGGAAATACAGGCAGCCCATCAGCTGATGTTTTTGATATTATTTCAAGTTTTTGTTGGTTTCTTGGTTGGAACCACCAATTTTTCTTCCTCCTTCAACTTCAAATCTAAATTTTCCTGCTTCTAATTTTCAGATAATTTCAATATTATTTTCTGTTTCTTGGTTGCAACTTCCATTTGTTTTTTTTTCCTCCTTCACTTTCAAATCCCAATTTTCATTCTTGTTTATAGATGATTTCAATAATATTTTCTGTTTCTTCTTTTCAGGTTCAGTTTTTGGCTTCTTTCTTGTTATGGGTGGTTCAGATTCAATTTTTATTTTATTTTCAATGTGTTCAAACTCAGATGACCACTGTTTTGAATTGTTAGAGGCATAATTCTTTGAAACACTTTTTTTTTTTTTTCTTCCTTTGTTGATTCATTTCTTTTTTGAGTATTCTCATAGCATACACTTTTGGCGAACGACTACGTTTCTCGGTCCTCCCGACCAAATGTAGCCAAAGAGACGCGCCCGGTGTAGTCGTTTGTTCGGCCCCCCCAAAAAAAAGTCATCAAAGACCTTCAAACAATTTTTAATGAGTAAATAAATTCATTAAATAGTTTATGATAAAAGTTTCAACATTCATTAACCATCATTTCTTCTTTTCAACAGTGAATCAATCCAAATCTCATGAAAGTCAAACCGATACAACTGGGGGAATCGATGATCCAATTGAATGTCGCGGTAAGCCCACTAAATTCAATCAGTTATTTAACCCAAATAATAAAAGGCTAAAACTGTCAAATATTTTGATCCTAGAACTCACCTTACATTCTTTGGAAATGTTAAAGCGTTTTTCCCCTGGATCACATCTGATCTTCTCCAGGTTTAAGGCTAACAAGGAACTAACGTCTAATCCAACGCTACTGGAAAATATTTTAGCTCAATTAAACGTCTTATTACTCTCTTTGAAAACTCCAATTAATTCTGTTTCCATTTTATTAAAGCAACTGAATCAAGCTCAAGACCCAAATAAACCTTTCAAATTACTTTCAGAGAACGTATTGCAAATTGGATCACTGTTCGAACGGATTAAAACTATTTTTCTTTCTGTTCAATTGAAATCAACTATTATTCCACCTATTCGAAAGAGCGATTGTGCTGATCTAACAAAGAGGCATTTTGATTACTTGCTTGTAAATTTGAAGAATTTAATAGCTGCCACATGTATTAATTTTACTGAGATAGCAACTGACTCTATCAAGCAATCCAACTCATCCAACAAGGCCACAAATAAAGCTATTGATGACGAACTGCTTACGAATGTTACTTACTTAATAGACGGAATCGATGATTTGATTCAATTTTGTACAAAGTCACCAATCAAGTTGGTACAGGACTATCTCCAAGATCATATTTACTCCGTAAATGAGGCAATCGCTTGGTTATCAGTTTTACCAGTGTCAAACAGGTTTGATGAACGCGTTCATTTTTGTAAAGCGCCGGACGAAGAAACGATTCAAATTGCTAAATTGGCTATGCCAATGTTTAAACTTATTAGATTATTTTTGCACAAATTATCAAAAAGAGCACAAACAGATTCATACTTTCTACTGGCCGATCTTGGACACGACGAACTCCATAAATTACTAAATAAGATTCCACATATAGCCGGTTTAGACATTAACAAGGTGAAAGAATTGTTGACCTATCATCGACAACCCCATTTTTATCGAGAAGCAGATCCTGCTCATGCCCTAGCTCAAGCGATGATAACTGCCCAAGAAAAGAATTTAAAAAAAGTTAAATATTGCTCAAATTTAATAAAACGATTTTTAGTTTCCTCAATCCCAAAAGATCATCGCAAGCTTTCATCAAGTCCTTCCTCTTCAAAAATTGAATTTAGAGATTGGTTGAATAATTGGATTCAACAATATACTTTAGCCCATCAAATATTTCGAGATGCATGGGCCGAATAATAACATTTAAAAATTACTTTGTGCTCGTATTTAACTTGAACATGATATCCTAGGTAATAAGCCACAATACATTAAACTATGCAACAAATTTTTGTTTGCTTTGTTATATCCATTTAGTGTGGTTTTTTTTTTTTTTTTTGTTGATGCTAATTAATGGGTATTCCAGACAAAACTGAGGGGTATGTAGTACGAGTGCTCCTCCAGCCAAGATTCTGTCTGGAACAACTCACTCCTTTTCTTTTTTGTATCAGCTTGTGATGTATACCAATTACTACTCTACTGTGGATGGATTTATCACTTACCTGTCTCATCTTTTCCTCATCTTTCACCATATCTCTTTGCACTTTTTATGTTACAAATGCTTACTCTCAAATACAAGAGGAAAACCCATCAACTGCCACTCCTGAAACTCCAACCCAAAATGGTGTTCATCCCAGATGCTGGCTCTAAAGTCCGAGTTCTTGCGCAGTTCACCATCTATGTTGCTAAACCACCCTGCCAAAGTCGGCATGGTCCAATGACATTGGCTCTTCTAAAATGACCTTTAAGAATCCAAAACCTTGGCCAATCCCAACCAACACTCATAGACCATCTTTTGAACAATTCAAATATTTACTCTTTGAGTAATAGAGATGATAAATGATCACACAGGCAACAACTTACAACACACAACACACCCAAAACATTATAGTGGTTTAATTACTTTGAGAACAGACCGCCAAGGAATACGAAATAGCACGAAGTACTATATAACCTATTGTAACACAGACAAAGTATATGATTGTTATATTAAGGAAAGGGATGAGAGATAAAGTTGCACAAATATATAATGGCTATTGAGATATAATTAGCGTAAGAAAAATAGCTGAGGATTGCATCAAAGACCCACCCTATGGGGGCTTTCCGAATTTCCAAACCTGAACCACCATCTCATCCAGCATCAACAACCCTAACACTCAGCCACAAATCAGCCTCAATCACCTAATTTTTCTCATCTCTCATTATTGTGTTCTTTTTTCATTATTGCAATTGAAAATTCTTATTTCACAAACATAAAAGTTTAGTCTAGCCTTGCTTGCACTCTTCCCAACACTGGGCTAGCTACGCTAACATTAGCACTAGCGGAGCGCAGTGTTAGCATTTTGTGCTACGCTACATCTAGAGGCGCCAGTGTTTCAACTACCAATCCGCAAGAACACTAAACGGATTCTTCAAATGTGGTTTGTAATTCTTGTCAGAGAATGGATTCAAATGGGGAAATGGTCCATTCAAGTGTAACCAAAGTTTTGGAACTTCGCCAATCTCAAAATAACTCATTGAAGAATAAGTCGTCCATTGCCTCAATGGTTGAAAGTGCGACTTCAAGAAAATTTGATTTTTTTAGAACAACAAATGACTTGGGAGAGGGAAAAATATGAAAAGCAGCAAGAAAAAGAATCAGAACTCCACCTCAAAAAAAAGGAAATGATCAAGAAACTATTGGGCGAGGGCAGAGGACCTGAGTAAATACAAGGCCTCTTATGATTGCTTGATGATCAAGTGAGTGCAATTTTATGGTTATTTTTAATTAACATTTGGGTGTCATTTTTCTCTTGCTTGGTAGGGCAACAAATCACCAGCCCGTAATTCTTTTGATAGGTACTATATGTGTATTTTCTTTTAAGTTTGTTTCCTTATCCCATATATGATGAATTTTAGCTTAAAGAATCCAGACAAGAAAAACTATTACACTTGCTGTTGCCCTTGTTGTTTCCTTATCTCTGCTATGATAATCATGAATTTTAGTAATTTGTCAAGTTTATACAAGACTCTTACTGGAAAGAAATGAAACGATTTCAAGTTAAAGAAACAAAATTAAATGTTTCTTTTTTGTGGAAAAAAAAAAGAAAAATATGTTGCACTCAAAGTTGAAAAATATTTTGTACTCAAAGTGATTCTACAAAACTGTTGCATTGCTACAGTTTTTTTTTTTTTTTCATTCTTTGAGGCATTGGAATGACGACCAGCAGTTTCAATATTTTTTTAAAAAAAACAGATAGTTGTTATTCTCTGAAGCATTGGAATTATGAGCAACAGTTTTATTTTGTTTCAACAAAAACCAATAGATCAAGAAAAAATCCAAAAGGAGGAATCAATTAAAAAGATGCAATAACATAGAAAGATTGATTAAAATGAACCAAAACAATACATTTCCAAATTGACCATACTCTGTGTGTTTTAAATCGGGAAGATAAAGCACATAAGCACAATAGCATAAGAGAGTAATTAAAATTGAAACATCTCACATTTAATTCATACTGATATTGGCCAAATACCGCATTAATGAATAACTCCTTGTTAATTTTGAAGATTCCACCCCGACCACCTAACATTAATCCTAAACCAAAGCCTAAACCTAAAATCCTAATCCAAACTCTAAATTGTTGGAATAGTATTCCTACTGTCACTAAAAATAAAGATAGTAAGTGATTCTTACTATCTTCAAATTGAATAAAAAACTTAATTCAATTTGAATTTTTATGTTTTAGATTGAAAATCAGGTTTTGTTGACCAAAATAATTAGCGGTCAACAACTCTCAAAAACAAGCAAGATAAGATTTCAACTAAATAACTTGTGAGTTACAAGTCTTTTATTTTGATTTAGATTATTATAAATTTTATAATAATCTTTTTCTCTTGATTCAAAGAAAATAGATCTAATCAATCAATTCATCATTGATCTAAATTATTAAAAAGAATAACTTAACTAGTAGTCTAGTAAGTTATTCCTCAGTCTATTTCTTCACAATAGATAATCAGTTTACTTATAATATTTATTCTTATGTAAATCAGATAAAACAATAAAAGAACAAAAACTTGTTCAAATCATTTTTATCTTATTTTTCATTTTCCATAAATGTTATCATTAGGCAGTTTATTTGTATCTGCCCTTAGGTAATCTCATTATTGCATTTCTTTCTTATGTTATTATAAACTATTGTAACATAAATATATTAATGAAATTATAACCTTAGTTTGTGATTTTTTACATGAATTCCTAAGCCAAACCTAGTTTATCTCCCCACCAGAATTTTATACCTTGTGTATTTCTTAGGAATTCTTTAACACCCCACATAATTTGAACCTATAAAAAGAAATAAGAATCAATTTCAAAAATAATAAAATTGTATTCTTCATTTTTATATAAAAGTGATTTATTTGAGTCATAGTTGCTTTTCTACTGTTGACACAGTGAAAAGACTTAACGCTCTATCAACTAAGTGATTTACACAACAGTGGGCCGCTATGCTACGTTACTTTTTGACCAAAAACATGTAGCGTAGCGGTCATTTTTCAAGGTTAGCAGTGTGTAGCGTTAGCTCAATTTGTACTTGAACTACGCTACCATGTAGCGTAACAATTTTTTTTCTTGGGCGCCTGTAGCGTTAGTTGTCAAATTTTCAAAGTTACAAAGGCTTGTAGTGTAACTTGGGTGCAACTAACAGAAAATTTTCTGCCTGGTAGCGTAGTTGGTTTTGAGCTACCCTACACTATGCTACAGGTGTAGCTACACTACCAGTTCAGCTACACTACAGGTGTTTCCACGCTATGGGTTTCAACCACGAAGAAAAAAAAAAGTCACTTAAGTTTCATCAAAAAAAAAAATTCAAAAAAAAAGATAATAAAAAAAAGATAAACAAAGGATGAAAAAAAAAAATATAATAAAAAAACGATAAACAAAGGATGAAAGACAAAAAAAGGATGAAAAAAAAAAGAAAAAAACTGGTTAACGTAACCCACAATCCAACCAAAAAAAAAAATAAAGAAAAAAAAAATGGTTCACCTAACCCACAATCCAAAAAAAAAAAAAACTCATAAATCTAACCCATAATTCCACCAAACAAAAAAAAAAAAAAAATCAAAAATAAAAAGAAAAAGAAAAAGAAAAAAAAAGCAACAACTAGACACCCAAAAATGTAAAAGAAGCTCTAACCCACAAACATGGTACACCTAGTTAGATCTCCCTTTTTTCTTTATTTTTTTTCAAGTTAGCCATTAACATTACTGACAAGTTTTTTTTTTTGATTTTTTTGATTTTTTTAATTTATTTTATCCTTTTTCATGACTACCATGAGTGATTCCTTTGACAAAATGATGAAAAGAGGTTCAATATTGGATCCATTTCACTTGAATTGCATAATTGGTTCTTCAAACTCTTTCTCTTGAACCAAAAGCCTTCAATAGCTTTTTTTGAATCATTACACATATGAATTCCTTTGACAAAATGATGAATAGAGGTTCAATATTGGACCCATTTCACTTGAATTGTGTCATTGGTTCTTCAAACTCTTTCTCTTGAACCAAAAGCCTTCAATAGCTTTTTTTGAATCATTACACATATGAATTCCTTTGACAAAATGATGAATAGAGGTTCAATATTGGACCCATTTCACTTGAATTGTGTCATTGGTTCTTCAAACTCTTTCTCTTGAACCAAAAGCCTTCAATAGCTTTTTTTGAATCATTACACATATGAATTCCTTTGACAAAATGATGAATAGAGGTTCAATATTGGACCCATTTCACTTGAATTGTGTCATTGGTTCTTCAAACTCTTTCTCTTGAACCAAAAGCCTTCAATAGCTTTTTTTAAATCATTACACATATGAATTCCTTTGACAAAATGATGAATAGAGGTTCAATATTGGTCCCATTTGACTTTAATTACACAATTGGTTATTCAAATATTTTCTGTTAAACCAACAGACTCAAACATCTACTTTTGATTCATTACATTTTCCTTAGGATCATCCAAATCAGCACATACTGGCTCACTCAGCTTCAGTCAAATCAATCTCCTAAAAGAGAAACTTTTGGACAAAACCATTGCAAAGAAATTTGTAGAGAACAATCTCAGCTTTCATTTTCACTAAGTTTCAAAAAAATTGGTCCGGTAGTTCAAAATTTATTGCACTAAATCTATCAAATCCATACAACTTCAATTGATTTAAAATCAACACTCCAGAATCCCCTTATTAAGACAAAATAAAATGGCCTCATTAATTTTATCATCTCCGCAGGCTATTAGGGTGATTTTTTTGAATATATATTTTCTTGTTTTTATTTTTATAAGCTTTTTTTTAATGAAGTTTTATTTTTTTTCAAAAGTTTTTTATTTCTGTTTTGTTCAAAAGAAAAAGTTTCAACTTGTTCTTTCCAAAAAAAAGATTCAATTCTTTCTTTCCAGAAAAGGTCGTTAATGCCAACTTGGTTTTTTTTTTTTTTCTGAGTCTTTTTTTTTTTGATCAAGTTTTATCATTTGTCAAAAGTTTTTTTTTTCTGTTTTTCAAAGAAAACACAAGTTAAATGAAGAATCCTTAAGCTGTAAATACCACATTCTATTCTACATTGGTTGCTTGTGCTACTAAATTGAAGTGTAGGGCTTGAAAAAACTAACAGGTCTATCCTCACATGTAGCGTAGCGGTTGCTTGAGCTACACTTGACTGTAGCGTAGCGTTTTCAAATATTAACACCGCTACGCTACAAATTACAGGAGATCTTGGTAGCGTTAACTTTATTTTTGGCGCATCTAGGCTACGCTACGCTAAATTATTTATTTTTTTTGGAAAAAAAAAAGTAGCGTTAGTTGCAAAAAAAAAATCTCCAACAGTAGCGCTTTTTTAGTGTAGCTTAATAAGCTACACTACGCTACACTACATGCTACAAGTAGCATAGCTGGCCCACGGTTGATTTAAAGCATAAAGGATATTAATGAATAATAAATTGTATAAAAATTGAACAAAAAATATATTTGAGTGAATTAGGAAAAGGAAAAATCAACATGATAATCTCTTATAGGAAATAGTTGATTTTTGCAAAAAAAAAAAAAAAAAAACATAGTGAGTTGTGTAAAAAAAAAAAAAAAACCCCTGGTTGTGAAAAAGAAGTTAAAAAAGGATCAGAGATGTTTTGAAAAAAAGAAACAAAAAACACAAAGATTAACAAGCAAGTTTTGAAAAAAAAAAACAGTAAGCAAGTTGTGCAGAAAAAAAACCCTGCACCAGGAAAAATCTATGATCACTTGTCTCCAAGTGACAGAGCATATTACACAGGGGCCTTTGTACTTTTTGATTTCACTTTTAGACAAGTGATCATAAATTTTTCCTTTTGCTGGTTGTGAAAAATAAAGAAAAAAAAATTAGAGAGTTTTACAAAAAAAACACAAAAAAAAAAATATTAACAAAGGAGTTTTGCAAAAAAAAAAAAAACACTTGGCAATATGTGTATAAAAATTTTTTTAAAAAAAAAAAAAAAAAAAAAGTATCTTATCCGCATCAATGCAGCCAATTCTGATACATGTATTTTATTGGCTGTATTAATGCGGCTACTCACTATTTTAATGTCAGGATAATCTACCATGCCATTCAATTCATTCCATTCATCCCAGAGGTTAGCAAGCATGTTGTGTAATATTATACGGGATAATCAGTTGATATATTCCTGAATATGTTCTTGCTTGAAAAGTTGCAGGCGCATTTGTAAGAAAGATTCCCATCTTCTCTTGAGTATTTGTATAATGTATTCATCTCTAATTCTATACTTTGCAAGATAATAGATGCATTCAGCAATGATTTTCATGTTGGCTGCAGGAGATATATATGTTGGGATAGGTTGGAATTTGGTCCTTTTGACCATTTTATTATGCTATGATTTTTCTATTAATTTTAAGTTTAATATTTCAATTAAATACATTTAAATAAAAATAGTAAAAAATTAGGATAAAAAGAAAATATTTAAAATAGATAAGAACTGCAGTAGTATGTGTCTTGTAGTCATCGAACCCTGATCATCAGTAGTCGGTATTATTCTTGAGAAATATTTTTTATATTTTTATTCTGTTTTTATTGTTTGGGAACTAAGTAGTTAGAACTAACGATCCTAATTACATTGTGAAGATAAAATAATAAAGTAGTAAGATTAAATCTGTAGTTGTTTAAATGATCTCTTGCTTTATTTTATTTCTCTTAGTTTGTCATTTTTTTATTATGCCTAGGTTTCAGAACCACATCAAACCCCTGGCATGTTGTTCAGGGGGCTAATCTTGTTTTTATTTCTTTATAATCTCTGCAGTTGGATTAGAAATAAAATCATTGGTTCTTCTCACTCTTTTTCCGTGAACCTTTCCTAGAAGCATCAAGCTCCCTGAGATCCTCTAGTCCCATTCTAAATCTCATAAAAATTAATTATTAAATCATAAAAAATTATCAAATAACTTTTAAATCATTAATGAAAAAATTCATATAAATTTTAGGTCATAATTTCAACAGGATAACAGTTTCTTTAAGCAAAAAAGCAGAATTTGAAATAAGGTATTGACCTTACTGCTGGGGTTATTTTTTTTAGAGAGGAATCAGCCTAGAAAAATCAAGTCAGAAGACAACCAGCCAAATTGGAAGCTCCCCTGGTGAAAAAAAATGATGAGGATCCCAATGCAAGCTCATCTTCTTGTAAATAAAGATATTGGCACAAGATTTGGGCAACCCTATTATAAAAGCAGCAATGGATTTTTCAAGGTTGCACACTAGCTGAGCATTGATTGAGTGATTCCGCTTCCAGTCAAAAAAACACCTTGCCATTGTGTTGAACTAAAAATAAATTGGTCATATTATTTTAGCTGGAGTGCAAATGCTTCATGTTCAACTTTCCTTCCCAATCGATTACTCAATTTCATCTACACTAAAAACGCAGATAATATATTTTAAATAAATCTCAGCAGTCATTAAAAATATCAAGCACATCAAGTCATTACTAAAATCAATCAACTTGGTATTTTCAAGCTGATTCAACAATGCTCATCTTTTCAATTGCTAAAAATTGCTTATTTGAATCAGACTTCAACATCAACTGAATCTAGCTCTATCAAAATTTACTCAAGAAAAAATCATCTCAATTGTCTCAGTGAGATTATTATATTTAAAATAAGATTAGGGGGGGCGCTAAATCCACAATACTTTATTGTAAAGTATCATATACAACCTTGTGGATTGAGAGAATTGTATTGTATACAATAAATTGCAGTATTGTATACAACAAATCCCAAGGCCCCCAATAACGTATACAATAGTCTTGTCCGAAAACTATTGCATATGGTCAGAAACCATGGTTTGAATGGCAGAAACCATGGTTTTAATGGCGGAAACCCCATGTACAATACAAAAAGTATTGTACACAGTAGTTTCTGCTTAAACTATTGTATAAAATAGTGCCCCTGGAGAACTATTGTATACAATGAGGAACCATACCCAAAAAAATTTATACAATGGTTTTGGTACGGCACCACATCATATACAATAGTTCCCCCCGGGAAACTATTGTATACAATAGTTGAAGGCCCAAAAAAAAAAATTTAATAAAGAAAGAAAGAAATAGGACCACAACAGAAGGGAACAGAACAAAAGAACAACAAACCAAAGAAAACACAACAAGAAGGATATAAACAAAACAGTAAGTACAAACAAAACAAACAAAAAAACAACACAAAAACCACAAAGAAAAGAGAACAGAAGTAGAGAAACAAAACAAAACAAAAAATAATTAAAACAAAAAAAACATAAACAAAACAGTAAGTACAAACAAAACAAACAAAAAAACAACACAAAAACCACAAAGAAAAGAGAACAGAAGTAAAGAAACAAAACAAAACAAAAAATAATTAAAACAAAAAAAACAAAAGAAAAAAGAAAAATAACAAAACAAAACAAAAACAAATAAATACAAGAATAAGAACAAGAAAAAAAAAGACCAAAGTAACAAAAAAAAGGAAAATAAGAAAAAGAAAAAGAAACAAAAAAAAAACAACAAGAGAAAAACCAAAAAATCAAGATAACACAAATAACAAAAGAAAAAAGAAAAGTACCTACACATAGAAAACCAACAATAATAGTAAAAAAAAAAAGAAAAACATAACAACAGAATGAAGCAAAATAAAAGAAATTAAAAAATATAAGACCACAATAAATCCAATACAAATGCAACAAAAATACGAAACAATAACTTAATGTAATAAAATTAATATATATTTCAAAAGACTTATAAGCTAACACTCAACTCACTCAACTCATATTTCAGAAGACTTTTACTGAACAATGGTACTCACAATTTTTAAAGGTAAAAATATAAGATATTATTAATTGGAATTAAAAAATCAAAAGAGCTAAAAGACCACTAAGATATTGAGAGATGATATTCTATATTAAATAACAAAAAAAGAAAAGGAAACAAGAGAGAAAGGAATAGATATTTAAAAAAAAAAGAAAGGAAAAGCAAACAAGAGAGAAATAAATCCATTCTTTATTTGTATTATACAAAGAGAGACCCTCTTGGAAATGATCTTTCCAAAGGGGAACATATTTACTTAGAGCTTTGGGGAGCTTTACAAGTGGAGGGATAGGAAAAAGACCAAATTTTGGAACAACAAGAACCCAATGATTAGAGTTGACAAACAAAAGATGAAAAAAATGATTTAGAGGGATGTGGAGCACAAGTAAAAGGGACAAAAGTATTGCAACCATTCAAAGAAAAGGAAAAAATTGCTGTCTTATATGTTTCAGCTAATAGCTGACCCATATAAAGCTTAGAAAGCCAATGGCACTTCTCAGTGAGATCCCCACCTGGTTGGAGATTGTTTTTAATTTGTTCAAAGTCTTTTACTCCACCCAGTATTTTAAGTAAACTGGACCGTTCTTTTGCAAGACATTCCACTATACTATTCCTTATCTGATCAGAAAGATTTTGATAACCAAACATTGTCTGAGCAATGCACCAAGACCCACAATTTCCATCACCCTCTGGGTCAAAAATTGACTCAACAAAATCCTTAAGAGGTCAAGGGATTTGGCTAATATAAACCTGTGAAAAGAAGGAAGCAAAAAACACAATTAATAACAAATCAACAAACAATATTAATTTCACCACAACACAACAAAAAAACTAACCTGTAATGAATTTCTAACTGGAGGGGCCTCCACCAAGGGCAACTCATCCTGTTCTTCATCATTGGAGGATGAAGAACTTGTTGGAATTGCATTCCTTGCTTAAATTCCTTAAAGAGGAATAATCTTAGTGAGTATTTTACTCATCAAATGATTTAAATTCTTTAATTTAATTAAAATAGAATAATAATGTATTCATTGAATTATTATTATATTTTTAAAAATAATTAATTTTTAATTGTTGTTTTGATTTGTGACGGGTTTTCTGTCAAAAATCAATGGAGAAAACCACTCAAGTTTTCAACAACAGTCAGCCTTAGCAGGTCAATTATCGAATGGTCAACAAGAATTGATTGATAAATTAGATGATATAAAATCATCCATTTTGTAAGTTTCTCTTAAAAAAAAATCTATTTAGTAAATTAAATTACTTTTGTATAATTCTTTTATGAAAACAGAAATAGATTAAACAAAAAAATCAAGTTAAAATTGATAGATTGTATTACTTATAATAAATAGTAAGCAATACTTTTCAACTACTTAGAAATCATAAAAATCATTTATGAATTTTTATGCTATTCTTTTTTTAGATAAGAATCTTTTATTAAAAAGATTCATTGTCAGGTTATGAGATTAAATAACAATCCATTTAACCTGCAAAATCATATTAGGGGGTGTCAAATATCACCAAACCAGACATTACAAACACATCCTTTTTTTTGGATCAAACCCAACTTTTTAATTTCGAGTTTTTCAAAAAATCTTGACCCAACTGAGGTATTTTTTGAAATGCAGTTTTTCATAAAAACATCGTTTTTTGAGCCAAGCCAGAAAATTCAAAATAAGTGGGTTTTTTTGAAATAATCCACACTTATCACACCACATCCATCTCTCCTCAACTCCCAAATTTACTTGACCACATCACATCATCCACTGAGTTCACTCACAAAACAACTTCCCATTATAAATGCTTAACCCAATGCCTCAACCGTCAATTCAGACACAACTCCTTCATTCTTTAAGTGCTGCAGCCTTGGCAATCATGGATTCATCTGATACCGAATTGGATCTGGAACTTGACATAGATTTTATGCAGCAGTTGCTCCAAAAGCGATATCTAGTTAGCAGGAAACCTTCAACTCGCCATCTTCCAAGATATGAACTACAAATAATTGAACAGCTTCCCCCTTCAAGTATGCTCCAATTATTCCGAACTACCTGGCCCTGTTTCATCAAGCTCCTAAGTTCAATCGAGGACCATCCCCTATTTCACAACAACTCACACAATCCCCAACGAGATCCATCAATCCAATTAGCTGTTGTGTTATGTCGCCTTGGGTCAAATGGTACTGCAGCTGCTAAAATAAGACTCAATAATCACTTCTCAATTGGATATGGCACTGTTGATAAGTATACATGCAGGGTAATCAAGGCAATATATTCATTAAAGTCAAGAATTCTCACATGGCCTACAACACAGGAGCGGCTAGAATCATCACAGGTTATGCAAGAGGAAGGATTTCCTGGCTGAATC
>KN361174.1:6393-25502 GCA_000785685.1 Uromyces viciae-fabae | reverse complement strand
TGGGTCTTCAGCTCGAAGACCCATCTGCAAATTTTGCATGCAGGTCGCCCCGCCAAACTCAACATGCAAAATGAGCTGCATGCACGCGCGCGGGTTACTCTGAAACCCCTTATTATTTGAATATAACTTCAATGCACAGTGACTGTGCATGAAAGATCATTATGGTATGCTTTCAAGTAAGAAAAACAGTAGCAGCTGAGAAAGCCGCATGTCAACTGGTGGCAGGTGTCCCCCAATTTCAGCTGGAATATAAATGTCATTTTTTTTAAAAAAAATTTTGGAAATATTCCAAAATTTCTTCTAAAAAAAAAAGCCAAAAAAAAAAAACAATTTCAAAAAACTTTGAAAGAATTTTGAAAAAAACAAGTCAAAAGCACTTTATAATTGGGGCCTTAGTCTTCATTTTATTTTTTTGTCTCACACATATTTGTCTTCATTGCCTCTAGTCTACCTGCCTCTAACATAAACAAATCAGAGTGTTGAGTACTTTATATTTCTACACTGGTATTTCATCTTATCTTAGTTTAAATATTTTAACACAGTTGAAGAAGACAAGGTGGTGGGAATGGAAACTTGGCAGCAGTTATCAGGATGTAAATTATGAAGGTTTCAGAGCAATGGTGGTTGAAATTTCCAATATTTGGTAACTAATGAGGTCCGTGCGTACATTCAAACGCACCTCAACTCAAGAAAGTCCCCGCAACGGTGGTGGATTGTTCTTGAAAAATGTCACAAAGCATTGCAAGGGGTAAAGCCTCGACGGGACACCCCTGGCATTCCTCAATGTCCCTTGCGAACGAAAGTCCAGCATCATTCCAAACGTCAGGGTTGTGAGCTAAGATAAGATATAACTTTGTCAATAGTAAGATTCTTTCCCTCACTCCTTCATTAACCAAACAATTTCATAAAGAAAGTTCATGAATCTTAATATTAAGCAACATTTCAACACACATTCATGTAGTGCCAGTGCCTTGGGAAACTTTCATACCAATTGGTAAGTTATGAAAAGAAGATAAATTTCTTTCGGAATATGAATGAGTTTCCTCTAATTTGATTTCTGAAAAAAATAAAAAAAATCTACTTAGCTCTTTTAACTGGAATGTTCGGTGTTGCTGGAACTTTATTAAACACTACACGAAGGTTCCAAAATGATGGAAAGGTAAATCGATTTTTATTTTGATAAAAAAAGGAAATTGAAATCATTTTTAACGTAATACAATTTAAATAAAATTGAATGACTAAATGGATATAAAATTATTTTATTTTTCCATATGATATAGCCTCCTGACTACTGTGTGGATAAATGGGATGAGATGATGCAGGAGAGAAATCGAAGACTTACCGGAACCAATAGAGGACAATGTGTAAGCAAACAAGTCCTTCTTTTAACCTCATTTTACTCACTTAAAAAAAGAATCTTTTTGTAAAGAAAAAATGGAAAAAAAAAAAAAAACATTAATTCTATTCCTATCTTTGATTAATTTTTTTTAGGTCGAAGAAAAAGCACCACCTGAATTCCAAACTAATTCTTCATGGGCAATAGAAAAAGTAATGTAATAGAAGAAGAAGAAGGCAAAAAATATTTGTACAAATTCAATGAGTACGCATATCTTCTTACTGTTAAATTTATGATCGATAGTGCACAATGAAATGAGCAAGAATTAATCCAATTACTTTTCTTTTAGATTAGAGAGAGAATAACCTCTTAAATCAATTCGGCCAAACATGTTGAAGTGCAACAAATTACATGAAACTTTCACTTACTATCCGCCTCATAAAAATTCTTGTTCACATCATGGGTGGTGGTTCGTCTGGTTTCAACGATTTTGCTTTTTATAATTTACAGCTCGCTCTCTTTTTTTTAAAAAAAAAAAACAAAAAAAACCTGCCAAATCACATTTTTTCAGATAAGATTGTCTCAGATCGGTGTGGGCTACCTTGAGGGGGTCAGTGTAACAGCCAAGTGCCTTTGATAATAACTTGCTTCTATCTTGTTCAAGAAATCAGATGCAACTAAACAAAGCAATACAAAGAGTATTCTTTAGATAGGCAATAAAATTACATGTAAAAAAAAAAAAAAAACATCTTCCATTTCTCTCTGTCCTTTTGCATTCACATTTATGAAAAAAGCAAAAGATAAATCTACATGTTACAAATACATGAAACCTATTAATAAGAAGATGAATAAATAAAAGTGATAGGTACAATTATATAAATAATTGAGATTTATATGAATAATTAAGATTCATATCAATATATAGATAAGGTTGTTATATATATAAGTGTATTTATCAATAGTGTCTTTATAAGTTATAAAGAGTTAGATTGAAATAAATAAGTAAATAAACGCTATTTCAATTGATAAAGATGAGAATGGAAAAAAAAAGGAAACAAAGAGGAAGAGAAAAAACAAGCGTGAGACTACCAGGATGAAGATATATTTTCATGTCAATTAGAGTCATCAGAATCGCTCCAATCATCAACTTGACCAAATCGACGATATTCCACACATTCTAATTGAACAGAGGGGTCATTCGAGATACCTAACCGATTTGGAGTTCCATGACTTGATGAACCAGATTTGGAAGTGGAATGCTGATGTTGTCTATCTCTATCAGATGGATGATGTGATTGGGCATGATGGTCTGGAATTCTTAATCGAAACCATCCACCAGATCGAGTGATAGCGATGATTTGAGGTTCGATTATGGATCGATTGGATTCAACTGGATCTTTTATATTGACTAAAACCCAACTTACTAAACTTACATCATCCTCAATCGTAGGTGGTTTATTCACTTCATTTTGATTTTGAACACTAGAATAAGTCATGATTCCCGTTGATGAATCTCCTGGATTAGATAAAGATGTTATTGATGCCCTTGGTAAACTTGAA
This sequence comes from Uromyces viciae-fabae, assembly GCA_000785685.1. Lineage (NCBI taxonomy): Eukaryota > Fungi > Basidiomycota > Pucciniomycetes > Pucciniales > Pucciniaceae > Uromyces > Uromyces viciae-fabae. The sequence continues at coordinate 22,606 of KN361174.1, read as the reverse complement.
AACAGACTTAATGGTAAAGATTTTATTGGAGTCGGACCTGGCGGCGGTAGTCGAAAGAAAGCATCCGACCATGTTGAATGAAAGTACTTGGGTAAGTAAGGCTTCAATAAGGCTAATGGCATGCCTGGTTTCCTTCAAATTCCAATACAACGGAAATTAATAACAGCCCAATACATAATAATCAATGTCACCAGTTATACAAACAAATCGTTTCCATTCGGTCTCAGGGAGAATCAAAGTGGGAAGAGAAGAGGAACAACGAACCCATCTTGCTTAGGGTTTTTTGCCTTGGTGCGATCGTCTAAACTCCAGACATGAATTGTTCCTTTGTCACTACTTGCACAGATTGCCAATCCATCTGGACGAAACCTTAAACCCCACATTTCCGCTCCATCAGTACCACGTCGTAATTCACGTAAAAGTACGCTAGCCTTCGAGTCCCATATTCTGATCAATGTACCGGTGACGGAGGCTGTAGCGATGAGTTTACCATCAGGTGTGATGGCTAAACTTGCTAAAGAGGTGGTATGAGCCACAAGAATTGAAGAGGATGGGTATGGAGCTTGAAGACTTTTTTTAACTCGAATAGGTTGGAACGATTCAGAAGAAGCTTTATGATTTTGATCAGGTTGAAATGGGGGTAGATTGACTACTTGTACTTTTCCGGATTGTCTGCCTGGAAAAACGAGTAACGAACTACCAAAATCTGAGCTTAAACAAGCCAATCCTTTGAAATTATCGCTAGTTTCCCAGTGTCCTTCTTCTGAGATGGTTAGACTGGTGACTTTAAATAGATGGACTTTATTTCGTAATACTACTACTAATTTATCTCTTCTTGCTGTTAGTCCAACGACCGGCTCGGTGAATTCTATGGAAAATATTGCTTTTGATTTGGATGAGTCGTAAAGAATAACCTTGTTGGGAGAGTACAAAGGGCTCGGTGGGCCTCCCACCAAATAAAGGATATTCGTCCGATGCAGTGGTAAGACAAATCGCAAAGAGCCATTTGAGATGACTGTATTAATTTCAGAAAATGTTTAGTAGGAAAAGAAAAAGTCAAGATAATCAATATCATCGAACGAAAATTATAAAAGGACATTGAGATCTCACAAGGTCTTCTTATTTTTTATTTATTTATTTTTTATTATGATACATGCAGAACTTGGGATGACGGACCGTGTTTGTGGATGACTTCTAGTGGGAAAGTTCGATAGATAACCCAACCGTCAGAATTAGCAGTTGCAAAGCTCTCATCCCAACCAGTGTAGTTCAAAAGCTGAGGATGATCATCAGACGCCGAAGATAAGGTGGGTTTGCGAGGGGTGTTGCTGTTCATGTGTGCTGTAAGAGGTTTGGACGATCGAAACTCGGCATCTTGCCATTGATCTTCGACTTGATCAACTTGGTAGTCAACCCGAGCTTTCCCTTTGAGGTCAGCTGAGGATTGAGCATGAGCATGAGAGTTCTTAACAGGGATATTGGTGTTGGTTGTAAGAGATGAGGAAGGTAGACCGAGACAGACGTTGAGGATGGTTGATGGAGGTGAGTCGGCGAGGGCGTAGGTGGGCAAGTTCATCGAAGAGTCAAAAGAAGAAGCAAAACAAGTGAGATTGGATTTTTAGTGAAAATTTATTTCTCAAAAAAATTAACGAAAAATAAATTTAACACCCTTTATCTCAAATCTCATTCAAGGTACACATCATATCTACATATCCTTTGATTAGAAAAGTGTTATCATACATACTGCGAAGAATATTTTGAAGAGACTTGACTGTTATAGTGCAATTTCAGTTCGTTCCTCTTGAAAAATGTGATTTCGAAAGGTTTTTTATATAAAATTAAGATTATTATAAAGATGAATAAATTGAGACCAACTGATTCACATGTGAACATAACTTCATCTCATTACAATCTCAATAACTCCTATTACATAATCTGTGGTGCACTTCATCTTGTTTATTTTGGCAATAAAAACGTAGGAAAAAAAGAGAGAACGAGTAACCTAAAACTTTGCATGGTAAATGTGATGAATAGGAAGAACTTGTACGAATCATGTGGTATTATAAAAAAAAACTCCAATTGTGAGCTAACTAGTTTGCTCTCAAATCATGTCAAATCAAGCTGACTTGTTATTATTTGCATCTTTTTGGCGGATCATTCTCCGTATCAATTTATACCCAGTGACTCCAGCTATTTGGCTCTTTTCACTACGACTCTCGTACGATGGATGAAGTTGGGTCAGGTCGAGACGGAAGATACTCAGCTCTGACCAAACGTTGTCAAATACTGTTGACAAGAGCATTAGTTTTTCCTATTTCCTCTTGAAACTAGTCAATTTGACAGAATTCTTGAGAGATATGTGTTTGGATCTATGTACCATAGCCTGATTGATAAGCCTTGAATGAGGCTCGGGTTTGGGATTTCCAAGTGAAAGATCAAGGCAACTGGTCGCCTTGGCGTAAAGCAGTCCAGATGAACTCGAAGAGAGAAGATATGCTTCCAAGTGAAAGATCAAGGCAACTGGTCGCCTTGGCGTAAAGCAGTCCAGATGAACTCGAAGAGAGAAGATATGCGATGCATTTCCAACAGGCTCCATCAACCTCTCAAGCTATGCCTCAAAAAAATATTGTTCAGGAGGCCATCCAATTGATGGCCACCATGTTCCTAGAAAAGGTGGACATGCTTCATAGATTGCAGCTTGTACCCTGCCAGCGGAGCTCCAATGGGTGAGCAGCAGATACACCATGTACTTAAGAGCGCAAGGCCCGGGTCAGTGTACAAAACAAAAAAGCGCTGTCAATTGCTTCAAGATGATCTCAGTTCATGATTAAACAAGATAGCAAAAGACTTGAGTCCTGAGATCATCAGGTCTTATTCTCAAAAATACATTGCCTTCGACAGTCCTTATGATGGTTGATTCGACTCAATCATTCCGAGACAATCTAGTCGAAACTCATCTCTTCGAAACTATAATACGCCAACTTGATGTTCCTGACAACCTAAAATTTGACTTTGCAGTTGAACACCTCCTAAAGAGAAAAAAAAATAAAAGCAGTTTTTTTTTTTTTTTTTTTTGAAAAATGGTTTTAGCTTCATTCCTCTCCTATTTTCTTTTTCTTTTGTGTAAATGAGATGTAAATGTTTGAAAAGGTAGAAGGAGGAAAAGGGGGACAACAAGGTAAAAATGGTAAAAACTAATTGGCAAAGAAAAGGTAGCTTTAGATAGGCAAAAAAGAAATTAATAAAATTGAAGTGAAATATCAGACAATAATATGGAAGTAAAAGAATCGCACAGGAGTGAAGGGGTGAAGTCATCAGCGATTATCGTATCTAGATTTATTGTGTAAATTTATGGAGGGGTGGGTTAATAGCAGAACAAAAAACGCTCGATCGACTTTTAAACGAGAATGAGACATGAGGATTGATGAAGTTGGCAAAAGGAAAAGGGTGAAGCTAATGATACATTCTCTTAGGGGCAATATATGATAATAAAAAGTTCACTCGGGGATAAGAGCGCTTCACCTTATTGAGGGGGAGTTTCCATCAAATTCCTTCTTTAACAGCATCCACTTGATTGTTGTGGCTGGACATTTTGTCCAGATCCGACCTTGAGGGTGGCCTTGTTGGCACCAGTATTAACAGTTGTAGAGCCCGTGCTGACAAAGTCATGATGCAATGTTTTAGTCAAATGAATCAAACGAAAAAAACGTCAGGACAATGTCGTCGTACCGATCCTTAATTTGTTTGGCCATTGTCAAGAAAGCTTGTTCCACATTGGTCGAACTCTTGGCAGAAGTTTCGAGGAATGGCTATTGAAATGTGAAAAGAGGGAGAACAATGATTTATCAAAAGGTGAGGGATTCAGTAGACCAAATGGAGGGAGTTGAACAAGACGAACAATTGTGAGCTGATCAGCAAAGTCCTTAGCCACAGTATATTCAACGACTTTCTTCTGCGTCAAGTCACTCTTGTTGCCGACGAGTAGCTTGTTGACACCTTCACAGGCATACCGATCGATTTCATGAAGCCATTGTTTGACATTCGTGAAAGTGTCCTGATCAGTCACATCGTAAACTACAATAATTCCGTGTGCGCCACGATAGTATGATGATGTGATAGTTCGAAATCTTTCTTGGCCAGCAGTATCCCACTGGGAGCAATCAATGAATTATCAGCGAGTGACTAAGCTCGTGATCGATTATCGCATAAGGGTGGTTGAAGCTTACAATCTGCAACTTGACAGTCTTTCCTTCTAGCTCAATTGTTCTAATTTTGAAATCAACACCTGGTAGTGTAGAAGCGAGAAGAATAATGTGGCGGAATATAAGACATGTGGAAGATCAAGTGATGTGACAAGCAAGCGAGACAGACCAATGGTAGAGATGTAGCTGTCGGTGTAGGTGTCATCTGGCATAGAACAATAAACAGTTGAATCAATGCGTGAAGGAGGACTAGCGTGCAAACTTATTTCAAAGACTGACCAGCAAATCTCAGGAGTAAGCAAGATTTTCCAACACCCGAGTCACCAATTAAAAGGAGTTCTGATAGAATAAAAAAAAAAAAAAAAAAAAAAAAAAAAAAAACATGATTCGGTCATGATCAAAAAATTTGAAGATTGCTCAACATCAGTTTTTGGAGCGAGGCACTTTTAGACTCACTGAACTGAAAAAAGAATGTCGATTGAGATAGCGAGTTGGAATATTCAAATCATAGAAATGATTAATTTGGATCAATAAGGATTCTATAAAGTAAAGATTGATATTGAAGGAAAGACTGCTGACCAGATAGTCATCTGATGAAATGAAAAGACGTGGACCGACGGAATAAAAATGTCAAGGAAAGCGATCAGAGTAAGTTAAGTTGGCTATCGCTAAAGAATAGATAAGAAGTGGATGGCTAGAGAGAGGGGTAGATACGATTAAATTGAAGACTGACAATCCGGAGTCATACTCGGTCCTATACTGAGGTTGAATTGCTTGCCTTGGTTAGTGTTGTTTTGGTGTTGAGTTGTTGGTAAAGAAACAACAATAGAGAATGTGATTCGGCCACGAAATAGGGAGGTGGGCGTCGGGGGGTTTGCCGGGTAATGGTGATCGGGGTCTGCACTCAGAAAGCGCAATCATTCTGATATTCCCCACTCAACGCTAGAGTGATATATATAGTGACTCATATGTTTTGATGATAAGAAACAAAGATATAGAATCTCCATATGAATAATGAAAAAATAAAGTATTGTAGGATGTGTTTAAGGAAGAAATAGTTTGATCTTATATGTTTAAAGTAGTTAATTAAACCTATATGTTTAGGATAATTTCTGTCAGTCTTTTTTGTTCAAGATTAGTAGTAGTCACTCTTTATATATATCTAAGAGCTTGATAAAATTATTATTCTTATATTTTAAGATATCAAATATAAAGTCTTATCAAGTTTTACCATTGTGCATATGTTTGCATAGTTATTTTATAAACCAAAAGTGTGGTATAGGTGTAGTGATCAAAAACAAGTATTGAAATCAGTGGTTCATTTGAATCTTTCAACCAAGTCCCTTCTGGGTGCAAATTCCAATCAGTTATACTTTTTCTATCAAAGAAAAAATCTCATCTTCATTGATACTATTTATCAGCCCAGTCAGCAGAGCATTCAGCTCTTACTGTTCAAAAATTCTTCAATTTCATTTTTTTATTTTTCCTTCCAGCTATGAATCTATGACTTGAATTTTATACAACTAAAATTGTTGATTCAATTTAAAACATATTCTGATCACTCCTCACAGGCCTTACACTACAATATGCAATTGACATAGAATCAATAGGTAATTAAAGATAAGATCCAACTCTTTACTCCAGTAGCTCTGAAGATTTATTTTGGACTAAAATTAAATTCATATGTAGTAGAATTTTAGGCATTAAATTTATAAATAGGCATCTACAAGCATCGCTAGATTAACAAAAAAAACATCCATTAGCCAGGAGTGTTGATCTGGGGGTAGAAACCAGTGCTTTATATAGAGAGAGAAATAAGACTAAAACTACAGAAGCCAGTGCTTAATATAGAGAGAGAAATGAGACTGAAACCCGGGCCAATCTTCCAGGGCTTTTCCTGAAAACTAGTCATCCCCTCTCAAGAACCAGGGGGTGTTGAAATCAAGACAAATAGAACAGAAGGTATTTTTCATTTCATTATTTAAAGATTTTTTTGTAAGTGGAATGTTTTCAATAAGATAGAATAAAAGGATTGTCAGAATGAAGATTTTAGAATTAAAAATCTTAAAAGATTTTATGATCAAACTTTTAAAAGTGAGATAAATTTATTTTATTTATTCTTGATTTCAAGAATAGAATTTTTATTAATTTTTAAAAATAATTTACGAAAATTCCGTCATAATTAAAAGAAACAAAACAGGTTAAATTTTGATATTATGCACGATGATTCTGTTTAGAATAATTATATTTTTACTTTTGTAAGTAAAAATATTTATTTATATTTATTGATGGTTTCATCAAGATGAGTTTTGATTTCAAAACTCGAAAAATTAAAAAATTAAAAATGACGTTATATATTTTCATGGTTTCATGAATAATCATAACGATCATAATATATTTCACATGTTTTAAACATTTGAGTCATTTTTTGATCTTTTCTTTTTCACAAGATTAATAAACTTTTTGTGTGATTTAAAAACTAACATGATTCTCTTTTTATTTTTCTTAAAAATAAACAAAAAGAAATCTAGAAATTATTTGAAATCAAACTTTTAGAATTCGAACTTAAAAAGAAGAATCATTATTTTTATTATTATTATTAACAAAATTTGTTAAATTATTATTTTCATTTAAAATTATCATAATTCAATTCTTAGCTATTAAGCATTATATCTACAATTATTTTTATTATTTTCATTTCTATTAACAAAATTTGTTAAATTATTATTTTCATTTAAAATTATCATAATTCAATTCTTAGCTATTAAACATTATATATACAATTATTTTTATTATTTTCATTTAATTTCATTTTATTTTATTATATAAAATTGTCTTAAAATTTTATTATCACAAAATTATCATTATTATTATCATTAAGAACTAGTTCTGCCTTCAAGTAAATTATTAATTCTATTTTCTTTTATTTTGTATTTCATTTTTATATTTATTGTTTATTTTATAATTTAAGATGAAATTAACTAAAGTAATTTATCCTTTGAAAGCAATTTATCCTTCAGTTGTATGAAACATCACAGATTTACAGTCTCGAATAGCTCAATACCGCTGGTGATCAATTTTTAATGTTAGAAGATTCAAATTTGGATACCGTTTTATCACTAGACGAAGTTCATACTCCATCAAGTAGTGAAGGCAGAGCTAGTTCTAATAGGTTATCAGATTTAGAATCGTCATCAGATTCTTCTTCAATGGAATCAAAAAGCTCTAGAGATGATAAGGATTTAATTCCTAAATTAAACCAAGAAAATTATACTATTTGGAGAAGAAAAATGATTTCTCATTTAACCTATAAAAAAGTTTATAATTGTTGTTTTGAACCACCTCCAGAAAATCCATGCTATGGCTGTATCAATCAAAAGGAATCATCCTTACTTAGTGGTTTTGCCGGAAACAGTGTGCTCTACCTCAGTCAGGCTGGAGCTCCAGAATCAAACCTTGAATTAGATTACAGTTCTGATTTAACTGCTCTTAGCAACAAGTCTTTTAAAAATGATGAAGCCAGATCAGAAAAATATTCTTCTCTCTCTGAGTTGGACAGCAGCGAGGAGTCCCAAAACTCCCAATCCTCTCTAAGTCATCACAAGCCATTGAAAAAGAGGAAAAAGCCAGTGTATGTGCATCATTACTTTCATCCCATTTTCTTTCCTCTTCTATCTGAACACATATCTCTTTGTTGTTTCTGTTGGGACTAAAATTACGGGTATTTCATTTTTAACTTGGGAAATTTGATCTTTCCTATATTGAAAATGTTTATACCAGTAATCTGAACTTAGCGTTAGCGTTTGTTCCATGACGGCCGCTAACGCTACCCATCTCTTGGAATTGGGGTAGTGTAGCGGCCTGGCCGCTACGCTAAACATGAGCGTAGCGGCCAGCTACTCTACGCTAAACATGAGAGTAGTGGCCAGCTACGCTGCACTACCAGGTTGCTGAAGGAAGCAACTCGCTTCCTTCCAGAAGCCCGGGTTGCTGGAGGAAGCAGCGGTGGGAAGATATGTTCTCCAAATGGAGAACTTATTCAGTAACGTAAATTTTACAGTTACTGGCTTTTTCCTCTTTTTCAATGGCTTGTGATGACTTAGAGAGGATTGGGAGTTTTGGGACTCCTCGCTGCTGTCCAACTCAGAGAGAGAAGAATATTTTTCTGATCTGGCTTCATCATTTTTAAAAGACTTGTTGCTAAGAGCAGTTAAATCAGAACTGTAATCTAATTCAAGGTTTGATTCTGGAGCTCCAGCCTGACTGAGGTAGAGCACACTGTTTCCGGCAAAACCACTAAGTAAGGATGATTCCTTTTGATTGATACAGCCATAGCTTCCAGCGGAGAAGCTATTTTTTGCAGCAAGATGACTAGACCGACGAAGAGCTGGTTTAGCTGAATTGCTTGACTTTAATGTGATCATGAGCTTGACCGGTGTTTTAGGTGCTAGAGATGGAACTGAAGATTGAAAAACAAGATTTTTAAATTAATCAGAATTTCTAGTTTGACTACTTAGACTAGCCATCAAGCCAACACTCACAAGACTGAATAAAGGGTCTAATCAATGATAATTTTCAAAAAACGAGTTGGATTGGTAAATGATTAACTAAAGAATTGAATTGTCTGGATTTAATACAATCATGATTTAAAAAAACAAAAATTTTACATCAATAAGAATTTCTAGTTATATTAATTAGACCAACCATGAAAAAAAACACTCACAAGACTGAATAAAGGGTCTAATCAACAATAATTTCCAAAAAACAAGTTGGATTGCAAAACGATTAAGTAAAGATTTGATGTGATCATGATTTAAAAACAAGTTTGTCAGTTTAATCCACATTTCTAGTTTGACTAATTAGACCAAAAATGAATCCAAAAATCACAAGAATGAATAAAGGGTCTAATCAGGATAATTTTTGAATAACAAGTCGGATTGGTAAACGATTAACTCAAGAATTGAATTGCTTGGATTTAATGCAATGATGATTTAAAAACAAAATTTTTATTATATAAGCATTTCTAGTTATACTGATTAGACTGACCATGAAACAAACACTCACAAGACTGAATAAAGGTTCTAATCAACAATAATTTCCAAAAAACAAGTCGGATTGCAAAACAATTAACTAAATATTTGAATCACTTGAGTTTGATGTGATCACAATTGAAAATCAAGATTTTTACATAAATTAGCCTTTCTAGTTTTACTAGTTAGACCAACCATGAAGCCAACACTCACAAGGCTGAATAAAAGTTCTAATCAACAATAATTTTCAATAAATGAGTCGGATCGCCAAACAATTAACTAAAGAATTGAATGGCTTGAATTTAATGCAATCATGATTTAATAACAAGAGTTTTACATTATATTTCTAGATCAATAAACACTTCTAGTTGTTCTACTCAGAGCAACTAACAAACTGTTACTCACAAGACTGTATCAAAGGTCCAATTAACGAAAATTTCCAAAAAAAACGAGTTGGATTTCAAAACAATTTATTCTGAAAAGGAAGAGTCCTAAGGGGAATATAAGGAGGATATTGATGAGCAAAATAGCTGAGGGATGAGAGAAAGATATAAATACACAATGTGAGTCTTTAAAAATAAGCTTGCAGTTGATAATGGAACTGGCTCTAGATTGAATATTAATTGAGAGGTTGGACCAGGTTTGTGTGTTGAAATTTTTTTTTTATTAAGCTCATGTAACTTTGTTAACTTTCATTAACCTTAAGTAACGTACCGTAACCCCCAATTTAATAAGTTACTGTTAAACAGGAAAAATTATTCCACATTCCTGATACGTTACCCTGCAGGAAAAAAGGTATTAAAAAAAAAGTGACAGTACTTTACTTTACTCCTGGAGGGAGTTACGTTACCAAGAAGCTTGAAATAGGATAATGGAAAAAATTTACAGTATCCAATAATGAGGTTGTAACGTACTGTAACGTATCTGCCCACCGCTGGAGGAAGCGACTCTGTTTCCTCCAGCAGCCCGGGTTGCTGGAGGAAGCGACTCTGTTTCCTCCAGCAACCCCCACTGCTGGAAGGAAGCGACTCTGTTTCCTACAGCAAACCCGGCTGCTGGAGGAAGCAAGTTTTTTTCCTCCAGCAACCCCAAAAAGGTATTAAAAAAAAAGTGACAGTACTTTACTTTACTCCTGGAGGGAGTTACGTTACCAAGAAGCTTGAAATAGGATAATGGAAAAAATTTACAGTATCCAATAATGAGGTTGTAACGTACTGTAACGTATCTGCCCACCGCTGGAGGAAGCGACTCTGTTTCCTCCAGCAGCCCGGGTTGCTGGAGGAAGCGACTCTGTTTCCTCCAGCAACCCCCACTGCTGGAAGGAAGCGACTCTGTTTCCTCCAGCAAACCCGGCTGCTGGAGGAAGCAAGTTTTTTTCCTCCAGCAACCCCGGCTGCTGGAGGACAGCCGCTACACTAATGGCTAGCGTGGCGGTTTTTTTTTGGCGCTACGCTACCGGTGAGCGTAGCGGCCCTCTTTTTGGAGCTAACACTACAAAAAGAGAGCCGCTGGGGTTTTCTGCTACGCTACAGCTACCTTGTAGCGGCGGAAAAACCCCGCTAACGCTACAACAATGTGGAAAAAAAAATTTGCCGCTACGCGCCCAAATAGCACAGCGTAGCATAGCGGCCCACTGTTGGTAGAAAGTTGCTTAAGATATTTTGATACTATTGGATTTGATATGCCTCCTAGAATAATAAGTGTATTCTTAATTACTATAGTTACTAGTAAAAGGCCAAGTCTTATGGATCAATTCTTAATGGACATTTCTACTTTAGCAAAACCAGAAATTTTATTTGCAAAATTTAAAGATATTGCTTTGAGTGAAAAAGTTAGATCTAAAAATATTAATACAATCATTTCTAATCCATCAGCAACTGCTTTGAATAACTCAAGTCAAAGAAATTTAAAACACCCTCTTCCTATGTGCAAAAATGGTCAACATTTCTCAAATTCAGGACATTCGGCTGAAAAATGTTTCGAACTTCATCCAGAACTTGCTTGTAGAAATGGTAAACACTCTCCATTGGCTCCTCATCCCGCGAATATGTGCTGGGCAGTTTATCCCCAGCTTAAACAACAACTAAAAAGATTAAAACCAACTATTAATTATGTTAATAATCAACAATCTAATAATTTAAAGCATAGAATTACAAATGATAATCAAAATGATAATGATTCATCAAGTCAAATAATTCAACCAGCATTTGCTCATTGTGCAACCAATATTTTTGAAAATGAAGGTTTTATTTTAGATAGTGGTGCAAGTCATCACATCTTTAATTGTTTAATTTATTTTAATGATGTTGAGTTTTCAAGGTCTAGATTCAAAGCCAGAGGGCTTAATGTTCATCAAGATTCTTTTCCTTTCATTATTTCCTAAACTCATAATTTGTTCCTTAAGTCTTTTTATTATTTTTTATAATTCATTTTTTAAAAATCAATCCAAGAGTCAACTACTCTACTATTTCAGTGAGAATAAAACTAGTAAAGTCACATCTACCACTTCTTTCTCATCTACTCTAATAATCAATCAATCAATCTAACCATTTTTATTTCTTTAATTCTTCAAGAATAGTATCTTGCTGTCCTTTTCTCTTTTGAATCTCCATACATTCATACTTCTCCATTTACCTGTCTAGTGCCTTCTTACACTTATTGTTTGTTCTCTATTCTTTAATTTACTCTTCTTTCTTGTTTGAAGCTAAAAGAACTGATCTTTCTAATTCTCCGCTTCCCTACTTCACTCATTATCTTTTTCCTATTTTATTTTTTACTCTCAGTTTGCTTCCCGTTTAAATTGCTCCTTGTCCATTGTTCTTCTTTAAACTCTATTCTTTAATTTACTCTTCTTTCTTGTTTGAAGCTAAAAGAACTGATCTTTCTAATTCTCCGCTTCCCTACTTCACTCATTATCTTTTTCCTATTTTATTTTTTACTCTCAGTTTGCTTCCCGTTTAAATTGCTCCTTGTCCATTTTTCTTGTTTAAAATCCTGATACTCTTCAATCGTGGTTTGCCTTTCTTACATTTTATCTTTCTTAAATCCTCTTCTCTGTTTTTTTTTGTTGACACTTTATTTCCTTTTTTTTACTCAGTCTGGTTTTAGTTCATTAGTAATTAATCTTTATTTTAACAAATGGTATTCAAGATATTAATATGAACATTATTACTGCAAAGAACAACTCTCAATTGAATGCTACAAAAATTGGAAATGTATGTTGAATCCTGATACTCTTCAATCGTGGTTTGCCTTTCTTACATTTTATCTTTCTTAAATCCTCTTCTCTGTTTTTTTTTTGTTGACACTTTATTTCCTTTTTTTTACTCAGTCTGGTTTTAGTTCATTAGTAATTAATCTTTATTTTAACAAATGGTATTCAAGATATTAATATGAACATTATTACTGCAAAGAACAACTCTCAATTGAATGCTACAAAAATTGGAAATGTATGTTGATCTTTAAATAATGGTAAATTCATTAATTTACCAAATTCACTTTATTGTCCTCAAGCTTCAAGATGTCTTTTATCATTATAAAATTTATTTTTAAATACAGTTTCAATAAATAACTTAGGAAATACTTGCAATTTTATTATAGATAATACAATTAATTTTGATTGCAACATCAAGAACAACATTTTTGAAATTTTAAATATTATCAAACCATCAAATTATCAAGTTTATGCATTATCAAATGAAAAATCATTTTCAAATTTTGAATTGTGGCATAATAGGCTAGGAAATATTAGTTCTGGAAGATTAAAATATTTACTCCCAAAAATTAATTTAGATAATACTATTACTTGCACTGCATGTATGAAAGGAAAAATGCACAAGAAATCTTTTACTCATCATTTTGATTCAGGAAATTTTCCATTAGAAGTAATTCATGGTGATCTTGTTGGACCTGTTTCACCAGAAACGAACGGATTAAAGAGATATTTCTTAACATTAATTGATCAGTTTTCTGGATTTATCAGTATAGCTTTACTCAAAAATAAATCAGACGCACCACAAGAAATTATTAATTTTGAAACTTTTTATGAAAAAAAAACCTGTTTTGTTTTTAAGAAATTTATTACAGATGGAGGTGGAGAATTCTGTAATAATTTTCTTGTTAATTATTTTAATGAAAATGGAATTCAGAATAACATTTCTCCACCATACACCCCACAACATAACGGATTTGCTGAACGAGCTACAGGAAATTGTTAATTTTAAAACTTTTTATCAAAAAAGAACTGGTTTTATTTTTAAGAAATTTATTACAGATGGAGGTGGAGAATTCTGTAATAATTTTCTTGTTAATTATTTTAATGAAAATGGAATTCAGAATAACATTTCTCCACCATACACCCCACAACATAACGGATTTGCTGAACAAGCTAACAAATCAATTTTAAATATGGCTTGTTGTATTATTATGAAAGCTAATCTTACACCAGAATGGTGGGGAGAAGCTGTTATGACAGCTGCTTCAAGGTTAAACTGTTTGGCATCATTATTGAGGAAACAAAATTCACCATATGAAATAATGTTTAAAAAGAAAAAATCTTTAGATTTCTTTAAACTGTTTGGTTGTAAAGCTTATGTTTCAATTCCTAAAGAATTAAAAGGCAATAAATTTGATCCTGTATCATGGGAAGCAATTTTATTGGGGTATGAAAATGATTATACCGCTTATAAAATTGTAAGAATAAAAGACAAACAAATTTTCATTACTAAACATGTTATCTTTGATGAATCAAATTTTCCGTATCTTCAATCAATCAATCCTTCTCAAGAATTTTGCTTGATTCAAGATTGCCTTTATTTGAAGACAATTCAATTTTACCCTTTGAAGAATCAATGTTACCAATTGAAGAAGAAGAAGAAATTGAATTAGAAGAAGAAACTCCAGTAGCAATTAAAAATATTAATGGTAAGGTTGAAAAAGCTAAAATTGTCACAACTTCAAGAAGAGCAGCTACTTCCTTTCAAATGAAAGTTCCAGAAAATCATTTTAAAGCAATGAAATGTGATGAATCTTTAAAATAGAGATTAACTGAAGAAAAAGAAATAAATAACATGAAAGAATATCACATTTGGATTTAAAGAGTTAGAAAAGAAGAAGATACTCCTATTCCATCTACTTGGGCCTATTGAAAAAAGCTTGATGAAAACAATGATGTCACAGAATTCAAAGCACAAATTTGCGGATACTCCTATTCCATCTACTTGGGCCTATTGAAAAAAGCTTGATGAAAACAATGATGTCACAGAATTCAAAGCGCAAATTTGCGCTCAAGGTTTTTGACAAACGTATGGGTTAAACTTTGAAATAAGCTATGCACCTACCGGCAAGCCTTCTTCATTAAAAATTTTATTACTTTTTGCAATCAATAAAAACTTAGAAATACATCAGCTAGATGTAAAAAGAACTTTTCTAACAGCACCGCTAGAAGAAAAAGTAACAAGCCTTCTTCATTAAGAATTTTATTACTTTTTGCAATCAATAACAACTTAGAAATACATCAGCTAGATGTAAAAAGCGCTTTTCTAACAGCACCGCTAGAAGAAAAAGGAACACTTCTTCCCCACCCACCAGGTTATAAATGTGAAAAGAATATTATATTTGAATTAAAGAAAGCTATTTATGGTTTAAAACAGGAATCTTTAGCCTGGTATAAAAGATTAAAAAATTTCTTAATTAAAATAAAATTTAATACTTCAGTAGCAGATCCCTGTGTATTTTGGCAAAAAAAGGAAGATGGAGAACCTACATGGATTTATGTACATGTAGATGATATGATAATTAGAAGTAAAAATCCTTTAATCTTCAAAGCACAAATCAAGGGGGAATTGAGTATAAAGTATCTAGGAGAAACAGGTTTTATGCTTGGAATGAATATAATAAGAACAAAATATTCGATTACATTAAATCAGAAACAATACATTGACAGAAAATTGATAGAATTTGACATTGTTAACATTAAAAATTCAAAGACACCAATGCAACCTTTAACACAACTGATTAAAGCATAAAATCAACAAGCCGAAATTTTTAAATTATCAAATAAAGATTATAGATCCATTATAGGATCATTAAATTATTTAAGCTGTTTAACTCGTCCAGATATTTCTTACGCAGTTAGTTCACTATCTCAGTTCCTAGATTCTCCAGGTCATATTCATTATTCAGCAGCTCTCAAAGTATTTGCTGATTTAAAATCAACAAGTGACTTTGGATTAACTTTAACAAGAACTCAAAATTATAATATTGTGACTCATGTTGATGCTGATTGGGGCAACTGTTTAATTTCAAGAAGATCGATGACAGGATTTTTAATATTTATTGAAAAAAATAATTTAAAATCAACAAGTGACTTTGGATTAACTTTAACAAGAACTCAAAATTATAATATTGTGACTCATGTTGATGCTGATTGGGGCAACTGTTTAATTTCAAGAAGATCAATGACAGGATTTTTAATACTTATTGAAAAAAATATTATATCTTGAAAATCTTCAAAACAGAAGACAGTATCACTATCATCTACTGAAGCAGAATATCAAGCACTTGCAGATGGTAGTAGAGAATTAATGTGGATTAAAAATATTATTAAAGAAACAAAAAATTTTGAAATGAATGAACCTATTAAAATTTATGAAGACAATAAAGGAGCCTATGATTTGGCAATTAGTAATATAAGTCAAAATAGTTTTAGAACTAAACATATGGAAATCAAGTTACATTTTATAAGACAATTAATACAAGAAAAAGAAATAATTTTAAATAGAATACCTTCAAAAGAAAATCATTCAGACTTTTTAACTAAATCAATAAATTCAATTCGACTCAGAAATATTTTAAATTTAATTGCTTTAAGAAAATCATTCAGACTTTTTAACTAAATCAATAAATTCAATTCGACTCAGAAATATTTTAAATTTAATTGCTTTAAATTCTTCAAATTCATCTGCTAAGATCATGACTGCC
>KN361173.1:9423-25928 GCA_000785685.1 Uromyces viciae-fabae | reverse complement strand
CTGAGGTGATTGGAATAAAGAGGAAGGAAAAAAATGTAATGAGAAAAGAAGAACGGTACAACTATATCAGGCAAACTAAATACAAATGTGGGAAACCTAATTTGATGATAAGAATAATTATTGAACCCTATTTTTCCTCCTCCTTACTCCGAGTATTCCTTGGTGACACCCTAATGACATTGTTTCAACATCAACAACTTTGATGCTGGAGTATGGATCATTTGTGTAAAATTTAGGCAACTAAAGAAGTTTTATTTCAATTAGTTTTTTTTAATCAATTTTAAATTATTTACAATTATTTATCTTATTTTAAAATAATAATGAAAATTACAAATGTTAAAAATAGTTTTACCTAAAGGCAGCTAATTTAAATTTCCTTTTAAACTATTTTAAGTTGAATTTATTTTTTTATTATTTTTGATAAAATAACTTATAATTATTTTATTTTTATTTGAATTTTCATAAATATTTTATTTAATATTTCAAGTGGATCATTTTTCACACTGCCCAAAACTGTTGAAGGTAAATCCGCTAGCTAAGTGATGCAGCACAGCTGGAAGAGGGTGCCGGGCTGAAATTCAAGTTTCAAAACAAAGAATTAATTTTTCATTAAAAAATCTTTCATCTCAAAATCAAAAATATTCAAGTTTCCTTCTATCTTGTTTCATTGACAAAAATGTCTCATTCAATCAAATTCAACAAGATCAAGATCAAAACTGGTTTAACTCAGAAGGAGCTAGGAAAGGTGTTGGGCAGGTAATGCCAGAACAATCTTTTAAACAAAATTTCCTTCTGTTCTTTTTCATATTTCTGGTTCTTTTCATTTTCTCATTTCTAATTAAAAATTATAAAAAATCATAAAAACTAATCAAAATATAATAATTTAAATTATTTCATCACCACTCAATCTATACCTTTTTCTGTTGCAATAATCCTGATTACATCCATATTTTAGTTCTTCCTTGTTATCAAGATACCAAGATATTCTTCAGGTATTTTTCCTTTCTTCAAGTCATCTATTTCATATAAAAAGTTGTTTTTCAGTTTCTTTACTTCTATCAAGTTGTGTTGGAAAATTGCTGCAATAAAGGGTCAAAATCTGAAAATCTATGCCTTAAAAAAAACTGTTGTGCACCCCCTTTTGACATCAGGAGGCCGTCTTATAGACAAAATAGACTGAATAGGGTAGCTTTGTAAACAAAAGAATCCTTAATGATGAACCAAGGAGGTTTCAGCTAAGAATGAGAGGATGACAGCGAGTTGTTTGCCAAATGCACACCTTAAGGATGTGAGCGGGTAAAGCAGGAAACAATCTTGTGGTAAGTAAGAAGTGGATGATTGAATATAGACAAGAGTATTGAGTAATCTGATACAATGGAACTGAAAGAAATGAAATGAAAGTACCCGTTTTTGCTGGGTGCCATTTTAGGTTTAATTGAATTTGATCTTTTAGTTCAATACATCAAGCCTTTTTTATTTTTTTCAAATATTTTTTAAAGATACTTATAGCTGTACTCAAGCTACCAAACTTGTTTTCCAGCATCCTGACCCCCTTTACTACATATTCTGAGATTTATAGCTCCAAAAACAAATTTTAAGTACTCCATATTTAGGGAGTACACAAAATCAAAAAAAAAAAAAAGGTTAATGCAGGAAATATGGCCTAAAACTTTTAACACATGTATTTCAACCTTATTGGAAATATTGGATAAATTTTTTTTTCCATGGGGAAGCAAAAAAAGTTTGTTTTAAGCTTACTTTTTCAAAATATTGGTACATGCACCAGTTTATGCAAAAGTAAACATAAAAGCTGCTTTTTTTGCGTCCTCGTGGAAAATGCTTTTATTCCATATTTCAATAAGACTTAAATTCATTTCATAAAATTTTTAGGCAATATTTCCCGCATTAACCATTTTAATTTATTTTTTATTTTATTTTGTGAACTTGCTAAATATAGAGTACTTGAAATTTGTTTTTGGAGCTAAAAAGCTCAGAACATGAAGGAGAAGAGTTCAGGATACTGGAAGAAAATTTTGGTAGGTGTAGGACAGCTAGAGTTATTTTTAAAAAATATTTGAAAAAATTAAAAAGGCTTGGCGGCCTCCTGACGTCCAAAGGGGGTGCACAACAGTTTTTGAGCGGTGCCAAAAACCATCCCCTATTTAAATGATAATAATATTTGAATAATATTCTTTTTATATATATATTGTTTTATGATTTTAATATTTTTAATTTATTTAATAAACAAATAATAAAATTGAGTTGAATAATAACTTTTTATGGCTTTATATGATAATAATAAATATATATATATAATAATAAAATTTTAATACTTAAATAAACTTTTCTTATTTTGAATTTTGAAAAGTTGAATGCTCAATTCCTGTGTCAATCAATCAGATCTGTAGAAAAACTTAATCAAAGCAACAATTACATTTACAGTTTATTTATGAAAACGTCTTTGAATTGTTTTCAAGTTGAAAATTTTTATTTCATTTTTTAATCATAAAATTTTTAACAGGAAATAAATTTTAATTAAATTAAAATTTTATTTAACTTTTATTTTTAGGGTATTAATTTTCGCACCGCCCAATGTTGGTTGTGCACCGCCTTTTGACGGCGGTGCGACGTCGCAAGCCAAAAATCGCGCACCTACCAATTTGATCTCCGCACCTACTTTTTTCAAACAATTCTCAACGCCCCAAAAAACTAAAAAAAAAAAAAAAAAAGTAGATCTGAAATCCTCTTAAACCAACGTATTTTTTGGTCTTTTTAGATTTTCAAAAAACCTGGTTTTGAAGAAATTCCTCCGCACCTCCTTTTCCAGTTCTGCACCCCCTTTTTGAATCATTTTTTCTGGGTACAAGAAAAATGATAAAAATAAATTGAATTCAAAGTTAAAATTGGCATAAAATGCCCTATTTTATGACATAAAAAAATTCAAAAAAGTTCAATTTTTAATTTTTAATTTTTTCTTTTTTTTTTCTGCTTTGTGGAGTTTTGGGGGAACCAAGGGGCTTTAAGGGATTGATAGTTTGGGGGAGATTCAGTTTTCATTTCAGGGATGGGAAAAGACATGATTTATATTGATAATCTTGAGGTGAAGAAATAAATAGAAAAAAATATCATTAAAAAAAAAAATAAAAAAAAAGCAAAAAAAAAAAAAACATTAGTCATATTGATCTCATTTTATTTTTTTCAAAGCTTATGACATGATTAGAAAGCACTATACGTCTGACGGCTTTAGGCTAGAGGGCTAAAGTGGTTTAGTGGATTAATCTAAATAGACCAAAATAAGCAAAATAAAAAAATAAAAAAATAAAAAAATAAAAAATAAAAATCAGCTTTTTTTGTCTTTGAATGAACTTCATGAGGCTATGGGACTTACTTCTTTTTTTTATTTTTATGTTATGAATTTAATTATTTTTTTAGTCGTGAATTTAATAAAAAAAAAAAATTAATAGAAGATAATAAAAAAAATTAGCAATAAAGGTTTGTTTATTTTTTCTGAATTTATGGGGTCCTCAAGTTTAATTTTGGAGGAAGGAAGACTTACTGCTTTTTTAGTTATTTCATGTCTTGCATTGTATGAAGTAAGCTACATCTTTTTGGTAAACTAGTACTACCTTGTTGCTGAATTTTGCTGTAAAGGCAGTGTGATTTGGGTCTAAATGCTCCTCATATCATCCTCAACTGATCAGGTGAGTACTGTGTCACCCAACTGTACGCGCGTACGTTTGGGTGGACTGTCTGTCTGAACTGAACTGCCGCACTGCAGCCAGAACAGCCAGGGGGCTTATATTCACCACAATTGGGTCAAATATATAGGTAACTCCTGCTCAACTGCAGCTTAATTATGGTGTGTTTATACACCGGTTGCAGATGTCATTGGCGTGAAGTTCAAGCTTAGTTATGCAAGAATTACACATTTAGGAAGGAATCAATGGTGCTCAAGTTGTGGATAAGGGGTAAAGGTAGGCACTCTCTGGAGAGTGCCAGAAAAGCTCCCCTAGTGTATGTTATGATATTTTTTGTTTTTAGTCTTAAATTGAAAAAAACAAAAAAACCAAAAAAATTAATTAGTAATTCAAGTTTTGTTATTTTTCTTTATTCTATTAGGTATAGAACTTTAATTTTGGAGTAATTCAGACTTACTCCTTTTTTTGTTTTAGAGTGGTGAGTTTTTTCCTTTTTTTCTTGCTTAAATCTTGTTTATCCTTTTTTCGCTCGTTTGGAGTATCAGAATTTTTTTCCGCTGCAACAGGAGACATGTATACACGTGTCTCCTGTTGCTCCGAGCTTCAGAGTCAGGAAAACTCTGAATCTGGGCGGGCGGTGCGGAAACGGAAAGGTAGGTGCACCGTTTTCCGCTCGCAAAGTCGCACCACCGTCAAAAGGTGGTGCGCAACGAACATTGGGTGGTGCAAAAATTAATCCCCTATTTTTATTTTTAATACTTCATCAAAAGGCGGTGCGCAACCAACATTGGGTGGTGCGAAAATTAATCCCCTATTTTTATTTTTAATACTTCTTAACTTTTAAAGTTATGTATTTACCTTTTTTTAAATATTTTAAAATATTCTCTAAATATTTCTATTTGATTTAATCTTTTTCAATATTTTCTTTTCATTATTGTCTGATAGAAAAACATTGGTTTTTTTTTTTTAAATTTTTTTTAATTGTTATTTTTATTTTAATGAAAATTAAAAATTCAGATTTAATTGATTTTAATATCTGTATTTTAATTTTTAATTTTTAATTATTTTTAATTTGTTTTTAAATTTTATTATATTAAAATTCAAAAACACTTACTATTTTTATTTTCATTATTTTGTTGTCTTTTTTTATCAACAATATTTTGACAATTTGGACATCTTGAGCAGGATCTTCTTGAGGATTGGACACAACATTCTGATTGCATCCTGAAACACCTCTTGGCAGTTAGGGGATCCTTGGACATTAGTTGATAGGCAATGGATTTGGGTGATAATTGCCTTCAGGTTTACGTCAGTACCACAATTCAATAACAAGTCAGATTCCAGATCAAGTGAGAGATTGGTCCCTGCAGGGCTATCAGCAACCATACCAAAAGATGCAAGAGCATTGTAAGTGGCCAAATGGATAAAATGTGCCATGCATCCCAGCAAATGATGGGATGCACAGAATCTTCTGTCTATGAGCGCCTCGGCCTTCCTGGCCAATGTTCCATTATTTCTGGAATTATTGGTGGTCATGCTTACTATGGAATCAGTAATTTCCAGTTTTTTCAAAAAGGGTGATAGCTAAGCTCTTACCCTTGTGTTCACCTGATTCAGATTAATTGGAAAGGGAATGAAATTAAAAATTTTAAATTCATATTAAAAGCAGAAAGAAAGACTTCTTAAAAGATGAGATGAAAACATATAAGAAAAAAAGAACCACTTACCTGAAATAAATAGCATTGCAACGAGGATATCAACCATATCCTAGTTTTAATAAATTGTATTTGCAGTAAATGCCACAGAGGCCTTTTTGTTGGGAGAGTGTTGCAGGAATTTGGTCCTCATGACCGCTCAACGTTTTAGTAATTATGCCAAGTTTTTTTCAAATCAAGTTATTTTTTAATTCCAAGTCAAAATAGTTAAATAAAAATAATAAAGAATTCGAATAAAAATAAAATACTTAAAAATAGATAAGAGTTGCAGTAGTATGTGTCTTTTGTTGTATTTTATGCCTTACTGGTTGCTCACATCTTGTGGCTCCAAAAGTTTCTCTTTACTCATTTTTCATAGTCCTTGTTATTAGAACCCTTTTGGGGCTTACCTGTTTTCTATTTTTTAAATATCTCTTGTCATTGAAATAAAAAGATAAGAAGTCTGAGCCTTTTCTTCATTGAACCATCTTGGTTCTGATCCTCAAGAAAATCAAAGTTTAATCACCCTTGCTCCTTGTTCAAAATTACCAGCCTCTCATCAGTCCATTAATATATAAACTCAACAGATTTACAGTCTCGCTCTCTGCAAGATCTTGCCTCAAATTCATCGGTCTCACCTTGAATTATTTCTCATTAATCTTCAACATTACTTTTAGTCCAAAAATTAACGAATACATCTTTCAACAACATAACTAGCTCAATCCATCATGGATGAAGAAACAAGATCGATTCCACTCTTGACTACCGAATCGTTTGCAGAATGGCATTTTAAAATGAAGAACGTTCTTCGAGGAAAAGGTCTATTTAAACTCGTTTCTGGTGAAAAGAAAGCAAACCGCGACGAACGAGGCCGATTCATTGCTCCTGATTCTGACTCAATGGACAAGGCATTAGCCATCATGAGTCCGAAAATCCATAAATCTCTCATTTCAACTGTGACTGCGAATGGAGACGACGATGACCCTGTCATTCTTTGGTCCAACATTATGGCACTCGGTCTCTCAAAGAAAGAAGCAAACATCTTTCGGGCATATCAACAATTGAACCGCATCAAGATTGATCCGAAAAACTTGTCAAAATCAATCATTGAATATCGCGATTCAATCTCGGAACTCAAGGCTCTTGATCTTTTAAGCGAAAACGATGAACGACAAATCGGACATCTTATTCTTGAAAAAATACCTGCCTCTCTTGATCGTATTCGTGACTCAATTATCAACACCGGATTGAATTCTACAAAAGTGACATATGACCTAGTGCTAGATGCTTTAGATAACAAAGCTAAGTCTGGATCCACCTTGTCAACCGAAGAAGAAAGTCATCAGTCTAATAATCAAAATCTCGTCAAAACTGAGAGTGATTCTGCCGAAGATATCTACACCTACAAATGCTTGAACGGACGTCATAATCCAAAAGCAGGTCACCCGAAAAAGTATTGTTATTCTGAAAATCCTGATCTTCGCAATCAACACTATGAGTGGAAGAAGAAAAATCCTCAATCCTCAAAAGAATCCTCCGAAGCCAACCTTGCTGAGGCTTCCTTAGTCAACGATTTCTCCAATATTGAAATCGAATCCGATAATGAATCACTAGCTAGTTTGTTATAGCTTATCCCATTGTGTTCTCAATTTTAAACGAATAAACGAACCAATTTTAAATGAATTTTTAGTTTTATATGAAACGATTAGTAAATGAATTAAATCAATTAGTTAAATGAAAAATAAGATTTTTAAATGAATAAATGAATTAATGAATTACATGAATAAATGAATTAAATGAAAATTACTTTATCTGAATTAATTAATTTGGTTTATATGAATTGTTAGTGTTTAAATGAATAAATGAATTAGTGGATGAACTATCAAATGAACTAAATGAATCAATGAATTAAGTAGATTTTAATCAAATGAACTAAATGAATCAATGGATTGATTAGATTTTAAATTTAAATTGAAATACATTAAATGAATTAAATTAATCAAACACCTTAAATGAATTCAATGAATTAAATTCCAATAAATTAAATCATTAAATGAATTATTATTTTTATTTTTATTCTAATTCTTTCTTATTCTTATATTTTAAATTTTCTTCTACTTTAAATGCATCCACAAGCTATGAGCATGGGGGTGTGTTGTATTTTATGCCTTATTGGTTGCTCACATCTTGTGGCTCCAAAAGTTTCTCTTTACTCATTTTTCATAGTCCTTGTTATTAGAACCCTTTTGGGGCTTACCTGTTTTCTATTTTTTAAATATCTCTTGTCATTGAAATAAAAAGATAAGAAGTCTGAGCCTTTTCTTCATTGAACCATCTTGGTTCTGATCCTCAAGAAAATCGAAGTTTAATCACCCTTGCTCCTTGTTCAAAATTCCCAGCCTCTCATCAGTCCATTAATATATAAACTCAACATCTTTTAGTCATCAAACCCTGATCATCAGTAGTCAACATTATTCTTGAGAAATATTTTCTATATTTTTATTATTAATTTTATTATTTGGGAGTTAAATAAGATGAACTAACAATCCATTTTATAGCATGAATTTTGATTAATGTAGTAGTAAGGTATCTCAATTGTTTAGTTAATTTTCTCTTAACTTGTCATTTATTTGAGTGTTAGGTTTTAGAACCACTTTAGAACCTGGAAAGCTGTTTGTTGTTTTTATGGTCTTGATTGTTGATAAATTTGAGGAGATTTTAATTGAAGAAGAAAATTAAGGAGTGTTTAAAAGAGGAGCTGGTTCAAGGATCATGACACATGTGGTTTAAGTAAAATAGGCTCAGACTCAATGTTTTTATTTCAATGACACTAGGGGAGCTTTCTTGGCACTCTCTAGAAAGTGCCTTGCTTCAATTTCATGTCTTGCATTGTATGAAGTAAGCTACATCTTTTTGGTAAACTAGTACTACCTTGTTGCTGAATTTTGCTATAAAGGCAGTGTGATTTGGGTCTAAATGCTCCTCATATCATCCTCAACTGATCAGGTGAGTACTGTGTCACCCAACTGTACGCGCGTACGTTTGGGTGGACTGTCTGTCTGAACTGAACTGCCGCACTGCAGCCAGAACAGCCAGGGGGCTTATATTCACCACAATTGGGTCAAATATATAGGTAACTCCTGCTCAACTGCAGCTTAATTATGGTGTGTTTATACACCGGTTGCAGATGTCATTGGCGTGAAGTTCAAGCTTAGTTATGCAAGAATTACACATTTAGGAAGGAATCAATGGTGCTCAAGTTGTGGATAAGGGGTAAAGGTAGGCACTCTCTGGAGAGTGCCAGAAACGCTCCCCTAGTGTGAGAAAGAGAAAAATTTAAGAAAAATATTAAACCCCCGAGAAATGATAATAAGGGATCAATCATGGAACTAAAATAACAAAGAATAAATATAAAATAATATAGAATAAATATAAAATAAAAATATATAAATAAATGAGACACAAGATGTGAGCAAATTTATTACAGAAATCAACACTGTTCAGGGGGTTAAACTTTTTTTTTGTTCTTTATAATCTCTGCAGTTGGATTAGAAATAAAATCATTGGTTCTTGATCCTAAAAATCCAAACTATCTGAGCCAACCAAGGGAGATTGAAATCCTCCTTGCCCCCATCTTTAATCTCAAGTTCTTTTTCATCCATATCACAAAAATTCCAAACATAAAAAAATTAAAATAAAATTGATTAAAAAAACATAAATTCTGAGATATTTTTGGTTCTCTTTTTCAACAGAGAGGTCCAGGCATCAAGGGTGTGAGAATAGCAGTTACAGCCAACTGGTTCAAATTCAAAAAGTGATGAAGACTCCGGTTGTGAAACAAGATGCGGAGTGCGGTAAGCAAAGCAAACCGGCTCCGCAGTCCCAACCATAGAGTTGGAAAACTGATCACATCAATTTTTGATGCATTCAGGTACAACTCTAGGCAAGAACAACAATCAAGGAAAAAAACCCAGCCCGCAGACGCTACTAGAGAGAATCATGGAGAGCACCACTGGCAAGCTAAAAAGCCTCATTTCCTATCTTGAAGTAGACGTTGTAGGAAGGAAAAACATGTCCGCTGTGGAATTTACATTTGTATTGGGATGAGGTGGGGGGCAGTGGGTGGAGTGGTGGAATGCATTGTGCAAGCTGATAAAATGCTTTGGCGAAAGCGGAAAGTATCTGCAGAGTTATATGCCTTTTGCGTTGGGGATTTGATGTGCTTTTATACTAAAAGCGGAGGGAAAGCAGAGCGTAGGGTTGACGGGGGCTGAGTGGTAATGTGGATTAGGCAAGCAGAAGTGGGTGACTCAAGAAGGTGCTGCGGGGTAGATCGTGCTAAGGGCTGCAGATCAGCAGGGGAAGGAGAAGATTGTTTAACGGATAGCAATCCAATCCAGTGGGCTGTGAGAAGCGGGGTAGCAACGGTCGGCAGTAAGGGTTTGGTTAGTAAGGTGGATGCGGAATTGATGATTGGGGAAAACAGCTGCGGAGACGGAAACCAGGGGGATGCGGTGGAGGACGGGAGCGAATGGGAAACAGGGAGCAGGCAGGGAAGAGGGGGGGTGGGAAATTGTGTTGATTTTATGGTGATGGAGATGAGATACTTAGATTGAGGAAAAGATTTTGAAAGAGGAGCAAGGGAGCAGTTTTAGTTTTAGATGATTTTATGGCTCAACTCGATGATTTTATTTCATTCACAGCAAGCAGTATTTATAGAAAAAGAAAAGAACATGTCACAACTCTGTGAAATGTTATACCAACATGAAAACCTTACCCGCTACTACCCATGAGAAGATAACTACTTTAACTACCAAGTTATAACACAACTAAACATGTTATAAATAAAAAAATATAACTACTAGATTATAACACAACTAAACATGCTATAAAATATGAACTATATAATTGACAACTACACATCAATTATATAAAAAACTTTATGGCTACTTGATTGATAAATAACATATAACACCATTACACATGTTATAACACTATTACTATATTATTGACAACTACACATCAATAATGAATCAAGATCTCAGTGACAACTACACACCAATGAGATAAAACTAACTAGATAAATATAAAAATATTCAAGTATTTTTTTATTTTTTATTTTATAATATTGAAAAAACTTGGTGAGGATAAATGATAGAAGGATGGGAGTGGAGGATAAAACCATAGAAAAACCACAAATTGTAAATAGAAAAGGATCATCATCTCTAAAATAGAACACTAGTTTTAGAAAAGGGAAAACTCATCAAGTGACTTTAGGGAAGTGACTGCGGAAGTGCTGGTAGATAGAAAAGGGCCATTTAATTCAGATTTTCTTCTGAGGAGTGTAAGTTACTCATAGTCTCTTGTTCAACTAGTCTCATTAGGCAGAATCATTGAGTTCTGGAACCTGCGGAGGGGCAACGTAGTGTGCGGACATGAGTTTTCTTTCCACATATTGGGGGTCTGGCTGGGAACTCTTTTGTTTTGTGATTGGGACTATTGGGGTGTTAATAAATCTTTGTTTTAATTTTATTGTTGGAAATGGGAAACAAGGGAATGTTCTTTCCAATGGCGATGGTTTAGAATTAGTCGATGCAAACACCTCTTCAGTGAGGTGTACTGCCAGTGGAAGATCAGGGTCCACCACCAAAAGGGAAGTTGTCCTATTGTGTTCCAGTGATGGAGGAGGAGGTATTTGAAGATACAATGGTGGGAAAGCGGCAGGTTAGGCCGAGGGGAGCAGCAGTTAAAATTTGGCCAAGGGATTATCCAGGGGTCTGTTTCAGTGTGGAAACAATGGATCAATTTCTCATCCGGTTTGAGGAGGCGGCGGACAAGGAGGGAGCGACGGGTGTTAAAATGGTCCGCCAAATAGGTAACTTCATCCCTTCCGAGGATGACCTGCGGGATGTGGAGGAGATGGAGGGTTACGAGTTCCCCGACTGAGACAAGCTGAAGGATGAAATTGGGGGAATAGGAGGCAGCGTTTGAGAGAGGTGGATTTGGATCAATTGGCGGCTGAGAAGGCTGGCAGAGGGGGGGATCAACTGTTTCGAAGAATCC
The DNA here is from genome assembly GCA_000785685.1 of Uromyces viciae-fabae. Classification (NCBI taxonomy): domain Eukaryota; kingdom Fungi; phylum Basidiomycota; class Pucciniomycetes; order Pucciniales; family Pucciniaceae; genus Uromyces; species Uromyces viciae-fabae. Next base: position 14,473 of record KN361173.1, on the reverse strand, counting down.
AACAGATATGTTTTGGCTTTCAATCAAATAGTAAAGTATTTGAATCGGAATGAGGTTATAATTGGTACCCCGGCATTGGTCAAGCGGAGTTTCTTGCGTGGGTTGGTGTTACCAGTGCAGGAGCGGGTACAGCGACAGCTGTACACAATGAATCTGATTCGGAGGTCGAGGGATGGAGGAATTCTTCCTCCGTATCTGAGGGAGATTAAGGAGGCTGTCAGGTCAGAGTTCGACATGATGGAGCTAATGGAGGAAAACGGTGTGGAATTTATATTCGTGTTAGGTAGCGGTGGCAAAGGTGGAGAGGCATGCGGAGCAGAGAAAAGCATCGTGCGAGCTGATCAAAAGCTTTGGAAAAGGTGGAAAGTATCTGCAAAGTTAATCGCCTCAGGATATACCAAATGCGGAGGGGAAGTGGAATCTACGGTTTACGGGGGCTGAGCGGTGATGCCGATTAGGCAATCAGGTGTGGGTTAATCAGGAAGGTGCTGCGGGGTAGATCGGTGTTAAGGGCTGCGGATCAGCAGGGGAAGGAACAGATCGTTCAGCGGATAACGATCCAATCCGGTGGGCTGCGAGAAGTAGGGTGACAACGGTCGGCAGTAAGGGTTCCGGAAGTAAGGCGGATGCGGGATTGGTGATTGGGGCTAACGGCTGCGGAGACGGAAACCGGGGGTACACAGGGGAGGATAGGGTGGAATCGGGGAAACTGGGGGTACACGGGGGAGGATAGGGTGGAATCGGGGAAACCGGGGGTACACGGGGGGATAGGGTGGAATCGGGGAAACCGGGTGCGGGATGGGAAGGGAGGGAATGAAAGTTGTAAATAGGGATATAGATTATTAGGAGAGATCATCAGAATAACACATTACTGTAGAGCAACTTAACGGAACATTACATTAAGAAAAGGAAATCTACTTCATTATACATTACTTTACAACCCATCTCACTTGCGGAAAGGTCAACACTCTGGGAACGGGAAAATCTTTGACCAAGACTCTTAGGGAGGGAAACTGCAGAAGCGCAAGGGATTAAGAAAGGGCTAACTTGTTTGGGGTTCTTAGTCTAGAGCGTAAGTTTCTCTTAGATCTTGGTTCATTAGTGCCAAGACTCTTAGGGAGGGAAACTGCAGAAGCGCAAGGGATTAAGAAAGGGCTAACTTGTTTGGGGTTCTTAGTCTGGAGCGTAAGTTTCTCTTAGATCTTGGTTCATTAGTGCTTCAAAGCGGGATCATCGAGTTCTGGAACCTGCGGAGAGTCAAATTCATGTACGGTCACGGGTTATCTTTCCACATATTGGGGGTCTGGCTGGGAACTCTTTCGTTTTGTCAATCAGACTATTGGGAAAACGTGGGGTTAATATTTCTTTTATTTCATTTCTTTTATACGCTTCAATCATTGGAAATGGGCGACGACTGCATGTACTTGCTAATGGCAGTGGCATTGAATTCTTCGATGCAAACTCCGTTGCAACGAGTTGGAATGTCGACGGCTGGACAAGGTCCACCACCGAAGGGAAAGTCATCGTTTCGGGCGCTTGCTATGGAGGAGGATGTGTCAGACGATACAATGGCGGGTAAAGGGGATGTTAAGCGGAGAGGTGCGGGTGTAAAAATACGGCCAAGAGACTATCCAGGGGTCCGTTTCAGTGTGGAGATGGTGGATAGGTTCTTACTTCGTTTCGAGGAGGCGGCGGACCAGGAGGGAGCGACGGGCGTCAATATGGTCCGGCAAATTGGCAACTTCATTCCTTCCGAGGACGACCTTCGGGACGTGGAAGAGATGGAGGGGTATGAATCCCGGAATTGGGATAAACTGAAGGAGGAGATCTTGGAGAAATGGGGAAATCGCAAGCAGCGATTTAGGGAGGTTGATTTGGATCGGTTGGCGGCAGAGAAGGCGGGAAGTGGTGGGATCAACTGTCGGGAGGAGCTCGACACCTACGTTTCGGCTTTCAACCGAATCGTTAAATACCTCAATCGTAATTAGGTAATCATCGGCACTCCGGCTTTGGTTAAGCGGAGTTTCCTGCGCGGGCTGGCCTTGCCAGTGCAGGAACGAGTTCAACTTCGACTGTATACGATGAACCTCATTCGAAGGTCGAGGGATGGCAGAATTCTCCTTCCGGATTTGAAGGAGATAAAGGAGGCTGTCAGGTCGGAATTCGACATGATTGAGCTAATGGAAGAGAACGGCGGAGAGGCAATGGTCCCGGCGGGGAAGGAAAAGGCTACGGCAAAGGCGAAACCGGCACCAGTCTTACCGACGGAGGTATCAGAGTTGGTGGATTTGCTCAAGGATCTTAAACTGTTGATGCAAAAGGTTGTGCAGAAGGGCTCGGGCTTTTTGTCGAGAGCGCAGGGTTAATCGGGTCCGGTAATGGGGCAAGGGTCGAAGCCCAATCCAGAAGACGCTCCGCCATTCAATCCAACAATCACTTGCAAATATTGTGGAGTGGTGGGGCATTGGCACAATTACTGTGCCGACTTAACTGCTGACTTAAATGCGAAGCGGGTTCACATCTATAGGGGTAGTTTTTATTTACCGGGTCATTGGGACAATCCTATTAAGGCGGCGGTTCCGAGGGACTTGGTGCGGGAGATCTCGGCGGGATTGGCGGGCAAGAAACCGGAAGTTCAGACTTCCAGCGGTGTGTGGTCGTGGGAATGGAATGGCGACCACCAACGGTGCAGGCGGAGATCCAAACAGTTAAGTCGGATGAAAAGGGTATGTTTGGGGGGTTCTATCGTGTTCCCATGGAAGTTGATGCTCCAAGGAAGGAGAAGAGTAAACCACCAGCTGGGATGGCGGCGGGTGGTGGGAAAAAGAATGTGGTCGAGTTGGCCCGAGGCGCGTTAGGATCGGACTCACCGGTTGCCTTAAGCATTAGGAAATTGGCGGCGGTATCTCCCATGATGGCAGAGGAGATGATTTCGGTGATCAGGGATAGCGCCGGGTTGAAGGCTGAAGGGAGTCATACGAACGTCTCCTTTGATGTCAAATTGGGCGAATGTTGTCGTCCGGAGGCGGAACCATATGCCGAGGTGAGATGGATATGGTTTCTTGTCCACTTGGGTATGTTCAGATGAGCATCAGGGATCATCAAGTGTGGGCCATGATTGACAGCGGGTCGATGGTCAACCTTCTGCCGGCGGAATTGGTTCGGGAGGCGGATTTGGTTAGGCGACAAGCCAATATTGGTCTTTGAGGAATCGGAGGGCAGGCGTGCCATGTGGATGGGGTGGTAGAGGGGGAATGGGTGGAAGTTGCAAAGTGTGATAGGCGGGTATCTGTCCTGGCGGTCCGATCAGGTGAATTTATTCTTGGTCGGCCCTTTCTTTTTGCTTTCAGGGCGATGTTAAGGTTTGACTTAACGAGGCAGGAGGAAATCTTGTCGGTAATCAACAATTGTGGAACCAAATTTGAGACCACTATCTGTCAACCGATGAGTGGCCGATGGGAGTCGGTGGTCGGCCGACTCGGCGGGGAGGGGCAGAAGGGGGCCGAGAAGTGTGACACTTCCTCCTCGAAGCCGGGTTTTTGAAGGTCGGCCAGGTGATTCGCACCAGTTTAGCTCCGGCTGTGTGCGAATGGTCGACGGGAGAGGAGCGGGAAGGAATAGGCGACGTGGAATTTCGGGGTGGAGGCAAAACGGGTAAAAGTAAGTCCTCCCAATTGTGCACCTCTGGGGGTAGATATCATTCTTGTGAAAATTCTACCGAGTGCCACATACGTGAGCAGCAGGCTTGCGTCCCGTTAAAGAGGGAGTGGAAAAGGGAAGCGGGGCGGAGAATGGAGGGTATGGAAGCGTTGAGGAGAGGGCGGAATTGCTGGAATGGGGAGTTAGGAGAAAGTGTTCTGAGGAGGCAGAGGGACTAGAAGTAAGTCCTCCCAATTGTGCACCTTCAAGGGTCCTATCTACTTGTTTCAAAGCATGACCTCGTGCCACATGCATGAGCCATACGAAAGAATTTGGCTTCAGAATTAGCAGGGTTGTTGGGGCGGAGGGAACGGTGATCAGGCGGGTCGCGGCAAACGGCGGGAAATATAAGACGGTGGCTAGGAATATGAAGCCGCGGAATGAGCCGATGCCGCAGAATTTGAACCTACCGCTTCGGCCGATTGATTGGGGAAGGAACCCTTTTGACTTGCCGCTTCGCAATAGGCCGCCGGATTTCGTACCAACGGCAAGGATTACGGAGGAAAGGATCTCTTCGTTGAACTTTGGTCCGGAAGGATGGCTTGGGGAAGAGGAGTGGAAACTCTTGGTGTGGGTGATTGTGCTAAGAGAGCGGGCTTTGGCATTCGAACCGGAAGAGCGAGGATTATTGGATCGGGCAAGGGGATCCATATGTAATTCCGGTGGTTGAGCATGTTCCGTGGCATATTAGGCAGATTCCGATTCCGGCTACGATTCAAGAGCCATTCACGGAGCTGGTGCAGGAGCGGGTGCGAACGGGACTTTATGAGCAATTGTGTTGAAGTTATTCTAGTCCAATCTTCGCTAGTTATTCTAGTCCAATCTTCGCGTTTTTGAAGCAAGATGAGAAAAGCTTGAGAATTGTTCATGATCTTCAAAAGCTTAATTCGGTAACTATTCTTGATGCGGGTGTACCACCAAGGATTGATGAATTCGTCGAGACAATGGCGGGACGAGTTTGTTACGGTTTGGTAGATGTTATGGGAGGTTATGATCAAAGGGAGCTACGTCCGGGATCTAGGCCGCTTACCGCATTTGAGACAAGGATAGGGCGGATGCAGCTTACCCGTTTACCACAGGGTGAAACTAATTTGGTGGCAGTTTATCAGGCGCAGATGGCGTGGATCCTTCAGGATGATTTACCGCATTCGGTTCAGATCTTTATAGATGATGCGGGAATCAAGGGTCCGAGGACGGATTACGGCGGGGAAGTGTTGAAGTGAAATCCGGGAATTTGTTGTTGTATTTTGGGAGTACGCAGTAGTTTTGGAGCGGATTTTGTTTCGCATTGAAAAGGCGGGACTTACGGTATCGGGAAAGAAGTTTGCAGTTTGTGTTCCAGCGTTGGACG
>JNCO01000862.1:0-26013 GCA_000785685.1 Uromyces viciae-fabae | reverse complement strand
AATCCTAGTAGTATCTCAACCTATTTCTTGTTTGATATAAATATACTAAAAACTTAGTTAGGTAAAAATATTCTTTTATTATTTTTTTCATTTAATTTATTCTTGAAAAAAAAAAATCTTTGTTTAAAAAATAATCTAAACTTATCTTGTTTTTCATTTTCCTAAGTTTTACTACTATTAAGTTTGAAATAAAATTCTGCTTCAAAAAAGTTTCTGATCTCATAATCCTACAATTTTTAACATTGATTTTTAAAGATTGTTTGTCATGATTTTATTGGGAATCTGTTGTGAAATCAAAAAGAATAAATTAATTGATCAGCTTTAAGCATAAAAACTGCTTTGTTTCACAACTTTCTTTTTCATTCTAGAATATTTCAATAGCTTCAGAATTTTTAATTCTGAAATATAATTTTATAATGATTCAAAGTTTTCAAATCTGTTCACATTAAAACTAAATTTTATCTTTTTTACCTTTTTCAATTCTTTACAAATGTTTCAAACATTATTCAGTGGTGATTTTATCTACTTTTGTTTGTTTGATTATTTTCTTGATTTTTATTTTAACTGTCATTTTAAGATGTCAATTTTATTTTATTAATAATTTAAAATAGGGGGGCACTGAATACACAATAGTTTATTGTATAACTATCATATATCAAAACAGGACACTCTCAATTTTTTGTATACAATAATGGGAGCCCTTGCTTTTTCTTGTATACCATAAGATGTGAGGTCCTTGATATTGTATACAATAGTTTCACCCTGGCAAAACCTTATATCTGGTCAAAAACCTGGGATTTTACAGAGAAACACTGTATACAATAGTTTCCACATGGAATTTTTGGTAAACAATAAATCTCACACAACAAAAGTATTTCATACGTTAATTTTTACACAGAAATAGTTTTATAAAATAGTTTGAGGTAAAAAAATAAAGAAGCATTTTTGCTTTCTAAAAACAAAAAAACAACTAGAACAAAAACAAAACAATATGGAAAAAACTTCCACAAGGGGGCAAAACAGCAAAAGACAATAAAAAAAAAAAATAAGAAAGAAACAAACACTACTTGCAACAAAGAAAAACAAAAGGAAAGAAGGTTAAAGGAACCAACAATCACAAACAGGCAATGACTTCAATAAAAAGAAAGTTAGTCAAAAATCATTAAAAAAAAAAAAAAAAAAAAAAATGAAAACCAAAAAAATAAAAAAGCACAATAAGAACAAGCACACAAAATGAAAAGGATTCAAAATAAACAATGTGAAAGAAAGAATTTGAAACAAGCACATATAATTCAAAGAATATAAAAGAAAACAACAATAAAAATGAACATACTTCAGTGAAAAAGGTCAACATGATCAAATTAATGAAGGTTGGTACACTACTAGTGTGTCAACAATTGTTTCAGCACAATTTAGTGATTGGATCACAAATTGGGCTTTTTGGGGGAAATTTTGATCCAGCCACTGAAATTTTTTAATTTTTTCTTGGTACATCCCCAGTTGGGGGCTGGAAACCCCCATACAACCCACCCTTGGGCTAAAGCTATTAAATAAATATGTTTTGAAGGCTCAATATATCATGTTCCACACTTTTACTCCTTTATGTGATAGCCAGGCCCTCAAAAATATTGTATTAAATAGTTTTGGACCCCAGAATATTGTGTATAATAGCAGCCCTGCACTACATCGCTGAAGTCTGAGCCGTGTAGGGCCAATAAGGCCCTGGGAGGGGCTTACTCCCTTCCTGGAGGGAATTGAGAGCCCAGCGGACCTTATACAATTTTGATTTTGTTGTTGCTGTATACAGTCAATGAAGAGAGGGTGCAATATTCCAAATAATAGTTATAAAATAAAATATTGTGGATTTAGCGCCCCTCTTAAAACAACCTGACATAAAATTAATTAACTGTTTTTTTTTACTTGTAATTTTTCCATTATTCTTTTGGCATTAATATCCATCCCGCCTTTTTTCATTCTTTGAGGATTGATAGCCGTTGACCTTGGATTTAGGAGGTCTTCCGAATTTCGTTGAATTTTTGGTACCAAAGAAAGAATTGTAGTTTTGTTGGTTCATTAACCAGTTAATCATAATAAGATAATCTTCTTTCTTTAAGTTTGTAGATTCGGGTGTAGATTCTGGGTGATTTTTTGGAGTTGATTTATTTTTTTAATCTTTGTTTATTTTTCGAATCTTTGTTTATATTTTTTGAATCTTTCTTCTTTATTTTTTGAATCTTTCTTTATTTTTTGAATCTTTCTTTATTTTTTGAATCTTTCTTTATTTTTTGAATCTTTCTGGGCTCTGGGATGTATGTCTTTGGAGGATGATATCAATTGAATCCTTATTTGCACATTGACAATGCACATAGTTGCTAAGGAAAGTAAATTTACTTGTTGATATATTTGGAATTGGTGTAGATGGTTTGTACGAAAAATTTGTTTGAGGGAAGGTGTCAATAAGTTAGCAATTAATTCATGAGTGCAGATGTTTGTCAAATGTTAATTGACACTTCCTGGTGCAAAAAGGTGAATTATTTCCAAAAAAAAAAGAAAACACCTGGTTTGAAAGGTACATTTTTTTGCTGAAATCACAACAATGACAAGAAAACATTGTTGTGTTGAGATATTTAACACCCCTTATTAGGGTGTGTCAAAATTGAAATTTTCTAAAAAATAAATCGGATGTCGCCGAAGACCACCGTTGGTCTAAGGAGAGGACAGAAGAGAGTGGGCCCCGGAAAGGGAAATCCGATGGGCCTGAGTGTTTGTTTTTAAGATGGAAGCATGGTGGATATTTAAACAATCATTCAGGGAGCACAGTCATGGCAGGACCAGGGGTAGCTGGTCAACCCACCAGGGCGCTGGCCGGATAGACCTTTGCTATCATGCTCTCGTTGTCTTAAAAAGGAGCAGGACTGATGCGGAGAGATTTCCCTTTCCAGCTTGGTTCAGTCACTTTGACTCATTTCCTCCCTCACAAGAAAAACCTATCTCACCCCAGACCTGGAACCTCTACCGTTCCAGGAAGCCTGTATAGATAGTAGAGAAAAATTCACCTTCTTTAGATAGTTTAATTTTTGCTGAACACCCACCCACCCTAGGAGTTTGCTTTCGTCCTTGTACAAAGTCTACCTTTTTTCTTTAGACTTCTTACAGCCTGTTGTGAGGGTTTTTCCCATACCCACCCCCTTTTGGGGCCTATCTTGTTGTTTTCCTCTAGGGATTTTAGTTAACAAAATTTTAGATTTCTGAAGATAATTTATATTAAGTCAATACAAATAATTCTTCATTTTAATTAAGAAACATTTTAAAAACAGAATAATGAAAATATTTATAAATAAGAAAAATAAAACTGTACCTGAAGGCAAAGATGAATAATAGCCTAATCAGTTCAATAATGATAAGAATTAATGTATAAATGAATAATAATAAAGATAATTAAGAAAAGATAAAATAATAAGAATGTATTTTAATATTTAAAATTAAGAATAATAATTTGTGCTAAGAATAAAAATGATTTATGATAATATTTAAAAATGATTAAGATGAATCAAAAAACAAGAATGAAGATTAAAAATAAAAACAAATTTTCATACTGATCAAAATGATTGAACAATCATTTTGAAATGATGTCATTATGATTAAATGATCATAAGACAATAAAAAGAATCATTGCTGTTAAATTACATCATTACGATGATCAGCAAGAATAATCAAATTTATTTTAAATAAAAAGAATCATGAATGCTTACAACAAAGCATAGAAATCATGATAATTAAATTTTAATATGATTCATCCATAGTGTCATAGATCTTGACAGATTTCTTAGCATCTATGATGATCAAAAATATAAATTAAAATCAATATATTATAAAATATATTTAAAAATAAAAATCACACTCACAACCATGAGTGGAAGAAGAATTAATTCTTTTTAAAGAATTAAAATAAATCAATGCATTCTGACAGTAGTTAGGCTCGGGAGGGGCACCTTATTAGTTTTTGTTATGATACCTTTTCCTTTTTGTACTGAAGTGGAAAGTAAAACATCATGGCAACAAAAATTATCCTCACTAAGTACACGCTCGAATGAGTCCACGTTTTAGATGGCTGATTTCAAGCCAAACTTGCAATTGAAAATTAATTTTTGTTTTTTTTCAGGAAATACTTATGCATCTGATCTTCTAGAAAAAAACATGTTAATCCAAGGTTTGGCTCAAATCAGCCACCCCCTATTGAATCAAAGAATGATTTCTTTTCAATATAGCAGCATAGAAATACATTTAATTCATACAAAAATCACACAGGTTTGAAAATTGCTAAACATCAAAATCTTTTTTTTTTTTTTTTTTTGGCTGGGACATGTTAAAATCATGGAGCCTGCGATGACATTATTGATCCCCTGCAATTTTTTGTTTTCATTATTTCAATGTTCTGTTTTGGGAAATGTCTCATATGAACTTTGAATGCCATAATGGCCTGTACCATAGCACGTGGATTCTGTGGATTCCGCGGTTAATCAATTTTTTTTCTCAAAATCCACGGATTTCAAAATCCTGCGTACCATTGCACCTAATTTTGTGCAATAAATCATCAGATTTCTTGTCCAAACATTCAATTCAAAAAATCAGGGGGGACCCAGATTTTTTGAGGAAAACTTTTTGGCCATTGGAATTTTTCAACTCCTTCTTTCCTCTCAATCCCCTCCAACTCTCCACTCTTCAACCATGGTCCTCAATCCATCTCTTGAATCTGTGTCTTCCGAGAATGAGGTTATTATTACCCCCAAGAAAAAATCTCAACCAAAATCAACACCTTTGGCTAAATCCTCTTGCAAACTGACCAGAAAGAAATCTGATATCAAACCAGTTTTAAACAACTTTAAACCAAGCCAAAATGATGCTAAACCAAACCAATTGAACAATTTTAAACAAAACTAAACACAAGAGAAAGAAGAAAAGAAACTGATCCAAACACAAGAAAAAGATGAAAAAAAACCAAATCACCCTTGGACTACTGAGCAAAAGAGATGGTTACTTCAGTTTATTCTTGACCAATATTCAAATGGAAAAGCGACCGACAATGGTAACCTCAAGAGTGAGGGTTGGTCCCAAGTTGCAAAAGAGATGAATCGGGTTTGATTTTGATTGAAACCAGCTCAAAAATCAAAAAGGAGCCCTTCGGAAGATCTACATGGACATGCAGTTTCTCCTTGATAAGTCTGGGTTTGGCTGGGATGTGAATACTCACATGGTCACAGATGATGAAGGTACTTGGAGAGGCCTTATTGAGGTATGTCTCACTTTTTTTGCTTTCCTTTATTTAGTCAAGCTCAATTCCATGTTTTTTCATTCAGGCACATCCAAAAAAAAAATTTGGAACTTTGCAAAAAAATCCGATCAAATGGTATGAATTAGCGCAAGAGGTTTTCAATCGCACTTATGCCACTGGTGAGACAGAACTTCCACCAGCTTCTCATTTCAACAGCAAAACCGAACCAGAGGATCAATCAATCTCTGGTTTCTCTGGACTATCTGCGGCTTCAATCAAGCGATGTGCCATTAAAGCAATGACAAATTTATAGTCTTAAAAGAAGTTTTATTTCAGTTTTATAATAAATGAAAACAGCGTGAGATTTGAAAGACAATAAGGAAATGGAAAGTTTTGTTTTTACCTTAAAAGAACAGGAACAGATTAACAAGAGAGCAAAATATAATAAATGAAATATCCACCACCAAGTAAACTAACAGACCAGAACTAAGAGAAGAATATCAGAAGACAGCTGAGTGAAGGAAAAATAAAGAAATGAAAAAGAACCTTCAGTCTTGATGTCTGATGTGTGCATTGATCCCAACAAAGTATGACTCAAAGAATCTCCTTGATTTTTAGAGTATGGTGTTCGAAGTCTTGAGTTGAGACGAGGAAATAACAATTGTAGAGTGAATTGTATAAAAAGTAAACTGATACTCTAAAAATAGAGTATCCACAAAGGAGCAAATCACAACAAGCAAAGCCTGAAGACAATACATCAAGTGATGGTGAAGCAGAGCCTGAAGACGTTAAAGAACAACCCAAAAAAAGGGTCTGTGAAAGCAAGTTTGGGATTTGGAAGCATGGTGTGGAGAGTATTGTCTTGGTTTTGCGTGAAACAGGCCCCCAAGCACAATCATCTTTACCCAAAAAAGAACATTCCCCTCAAGCCAAATCCACCACTTGAGCTATTGAAAAAATAGCATCAATGTTCTTAGAACCAACCCCACCTCTTGAATACATCAAATATATCAAGGTTATTGAATCTGAGGCCCATGTGGATGTGTTTCTCTCTCTGGCTTCAACTACAAACATGGAAGTATGCAAGGCCTGGCTTCTGGAAACTTACTCTAATGGCCATTGAACCCATTTCTCTCTATTTTTGTTTTTGCCACGTTCGTTATCCTTTTTATTTTATTCTCACTGTTTGCTTCTTTCTAGGCTCTTTTTTTTTCAAGTTCTTTATCTTTTCAGTTCATTCATTCTGCTGGTCTTATCATTCTGCTGGTCTTATTTTATTCTTGCTTTTTTTCTTCTTGCTGGTCTGTCATTTGCAAAGTTTATTTCCATTTTTTCTGTGATAGGTTTATATATGTTCCATAATTTATGCAATTACTTGTGAGAAAAAAAACAAATATATCAATTAGAGAGATAAAAAAGAAGATGAGAAGAGATAATGTTCGTTTATTTCATTTTAGAGAGATAAAAAAAACAATGAGAAGAGATAACATTTGTTTGTTTCATTTTAGAGAGATAAAAAAAACAATGAGAAGAGATAACATTTGTTTATTTCATTTTGGAGAGATAAAAAAAAACAATGAGAAGAGATAACATTTGTTTATTTGATTTTAGAGAGATAAAAAATACAATGAGAAGAGATAACGTTTGTTTATTTGATTTTAGAGAGATAAAAAGGACAATGAGAAAAAAACACTCAATCAAAAATGAAATGCAAGATGAAATCTGAGAAAACAGGAGAGTATTGGAGAGAATATAACTTGCCTATGATCTACCAGAAAGGTAGTTTTGATATTGAGTCCAGAGTCTTTTAGTCAGGTGATCACGTTTCCAAACCATCTTATTGTCATCTTCAACTGTTCTCCGACCTGTGTAAATGTCATTGGGTTGTTCATTTGCATCATTATTTGCTACGATGTTTGCTTCATCTTCATGATTGAGCTCTTTGTTATCATCTAGTTGCTCATGTTGTCGCAGGAAATTCCAGAGCATTGCAAGTGCATAGACAAGTTGGACCTGGTGATGGAGATGGTGCTCAACTGGTGTGGTTAATATCTTGAATTTTGATTTCATGCAGCCAAAAAAATTTTCCACTACATTGCGTAGTAATGCGTGTCGAAGATTGTAAATTTCCTTTGGAGTTTGAGGAGTCTTTCTGGCAGATGCTTGCTCTTTCAAATGATACTGGATGCCTCGATATGGGACCAACAAGCCCTTCTGGATACAATATCCAGCATTGGCCAATTAATATCAACCATTTGGAATGGTGAATCCTTTGGTGAAAGCAGCATCAAATACCCTAGAATCATGGGCACTTCCCTCCCAACCAGCCAAGAGATAAACAAACTGAAAATCGAAGTTGACCACCGCTAAGACGTTGTGGCATATGAATCCCTTGCGGCTATGGTAGGTTTTATGCTTCTCTATTGGCAAAGTTAACAGGATTGACACCCCATCAAGGGCACCAATACATTTTTTGAATGGTTCGTACTTGGGATCTTGTAATTGTTCAGGGTGTCCTTTAGGAGGGGTGAGAGTCACATATTTTGGATAAAGAGCAACAACAGCATCAAGCACTTGGTGAATGTACCTAGATACATGAGCAAGGCAAACTGTTAGCTTTGAAGAAAATATTAATAGAAAAACATTATGAAAAATAAAGAGATGATGAATACCTTTGAACAGTGAAGAGTCCCCTCCTAAACTTGACAGCAGTCTGTTGCATCAAGTTACTGTGGACCACAATATCAAGGAATATCAATACTTGTTCTTGTACACTGAGAGATCTTCCGTGTTTGAGTAATCCTTCTTGTGTGATTTCTTCAACCAAGGCATCATAGGTGCTTCGTTCCAAAGAGGTTACCTCACGAAAAAGTTCTGATCGTGCTTCTTGAAGTAAAAAGCAAGCATATCGTGCTTGACCCCGATCGCTGTAGTACGGGCTTGGTTCGTTTTCAGGGATCTCGAGAAGAAGTAAAATTCCAAGAAGTCCTAGGAGTGCTCGAAGGATGAGTGTTCTTTCTGGTGTTCTTTCTGGTTCTGGCATATTTGGATGAGAGTGAAGTTGACGGATTGGTGAGGATGGCGGATGGGGTGAAAAAGCTACTATATGGTACACATTTAAAAACGCGGAGTCAAAATCCGCGGAACTATCCCCAGAAAGCAAAAGCGCTTTTGGCCCCCGCGGAAAATTCAGATTGAAAATCCGCGGAAAGCAGTGGTACAGGCCCTAAATGTATAGCTCAGTTGTACAAATGAATTTTTTTCTGGAATTGTTTCTTAAGCGATGTAAGCAAACAGTAGGCATTATACTTTTATGACTATTTGAGTGTGATTCAAAGACACATACAAATGACTTGCACCTACATGTAAAGCCAACATCTATTTCATTATGCTTCAAATTGAAGTGAAAAAAATATGCAGATTTTGAATGACGACCAAGAGCCTCGGGGGCGAAAAAAAGATACAACGGGAGACTAACTTAATATGTACAATCTACTATATATTATTGGATGCTATTGGCAACAAAAGGATTGCGAGATATATCAAATCCCACTGCAGTTAGCCGTTTAGATATCTTAAGCATGATTCAAGTTTATGGCTGTTCATTAACAAACAATGCCGCCATGCCCATACCAGTCCCAATGCACATAGAAGTCACAAAGATGTTGGCTCGTGATCTCTTGGCCTCCGCCATGCCAGTGGCTACTTGTCGCGCACCCGTAGCACCCAAGGGATGTCCAAAAGCGATCGCTCCACCAACGGGATTGACTTTCTCGAATGGAATCCCTAATTCCTTGATCGAGTAGACCGCCTGAGAAGCAAAAGCTTCCTGGAATTGATGGAAAAAAGAAGAAAAATTATTTACGGTGTAAATTGAAGTCGAAGCAAGTATGTATGTGTTTGAGAGAGAAACATACATTGATTTCGTAAAAGTCGACTTCTTCTTTGCGTATTCCGCACTTTTCTAACAGCTTTTTAACGGCGTAGAGAGGACCGACACCCATGATACGAGGTGGGACACCAACCACAGCTGAGGTGTAAAACTTGCCGAGAATGGGTAAGCCAAGCTTTTTCGCTACAGAGCGTCTTACTAGCAATACGGCTGCAGCACCGTCTGAGACTTGAGATGCGTTTCCAGCATGTGTAGAACCAGTCTTGCTAAAAACTGGTTTGAGCTGGGACAATGATTCTACGGTCACGCCAGCCCTGCGATTGAAAGAAAAGGGCAGATCCATTGATGTATGAGCAAGATAACCGCTTGGTATTGGAGACTTCTTTTTTTTGCAGCAGCAGACTGTAAAGAACCAGATTTCTCACCGAATACCATCGTCTTCAGAAACTACAATTTGCTTTTCATCACCTGTTTTTGGGTCTGTCCAAGTTGCCTTGACTGGGATAATTTCTTCTTTAAATTTACCAGAGCGTTGAGCAGCCAAAGCTTTAGCGAAGGAATTCGCGGCAAATTCATCTTGCATCTTTCTAGAGATACCGTATTGGCTTGCGACGTTTTCACTAGTTATTCCCATGGCTAGATTTTTACGGAAATGATGCATTTTATTTGAATTCATCTTTAAAGAGGCATATTTAGAAGAATTGGACTAACGTAGAAGGCAGTCAGCAGCTTCAGGAACAGCAGTCACTGCATCAGACATCTTGTCAGGCATGGCACCGGCTCCATAGCTCATAGTCATGCTTTCGACACCAGCAGCAATACCCATGTCAATTTGCCCAGTGGTAATTTCGTTTGCAATTTGAGTAATGGCCGCGAGTCCACTAGAACATTGTCGGTTAAGGGTGTTCAATGCAGTTGAGCTCTGAGGACCAAGGAGAAGATTAGCCAATCTAGAGTTTTTGTGAGGAATGGTTTAAGTGAAGGCATGACTTACTGGATATCCAGCATGAAGTGATGCCATTCTGGATACCGTAGCCGCACCTCCTGGTGCTAAAACATTACCAACCGCGATATCTTCGACTAAACTCTTGTCGGAGAGGTGAGCTTTCTCTGCGACAGCTGATAAAACTGCACTGAGAAGATCTTCGGGACACAGATCTTTGAATCCACCCTTTTTGGCACGTGCTAGGAAATTGGATATAGTTTATTAGCATACATATAACCAGATTGTAGGGCAGTCAAAGTAGAGAGGAGTTCACTGATCGGGGTTCTAACTGTAGAGAAGAAAGGCAGACGTCAGAAATGTTTCTGTGTGAAAACAAGGATGGATAAAACAAATGACCGCACCGGCTGCACAAATGACGGGATCATCATCGTGTTTCATCAAGATAGCCACCTTGCCGACTTTAGAGCCGATAGTTGCGCCAACCTGTCGTACGGAATTCATTTGGAACTAGAGATTCAATGAGGTAGTCTGTCTTATAATTATGATGATACGTAATGTGAGTGAGTTGCTTGTTGACCGATTAAATGTAATAAAATTAAATTTGCTAGCGTGTGGATGACGTCAATGGAGGTGACCATGGGCGGGCCCGATCAACTGATACATCGGTGGTACTACATACGTCGCACTGACCCACCAGCAATGGTGAAGATGTCACTCATCTATCACCCAACCAATTTCTGTGAGCAGATCACACCCGGGGCAAATGTGTCAAATGGACGGCAATTGTATTATTATTTTTTATTAAAATCAATTCTCATTCTCAAAGGAAAAAGCTTTAACTGGTTGTTAGGATTAGGATATGTTTTTTTGACAGGTTTTATAAAGAAAGTCCTCCGTTACTTATTGTTTAAAAAAAAAAGAACGAAGATTGTCAGGGCTGATCTTATTGTGAGGCTGTATAGCTAACTAGTGTACCTCTAATGCCTTTATTAGGCTGTGGTACACTAGACACAATTAAAATATAATAAATAAATTTATTATATCAATTTAGAGTCCTTAAATAATATAAATATTATTTAAGCAGTGCTTATTCTCTACCGAGAATGTCTTTACCCAATGCTTGGTAAGCCTACCAAACTGGGGAGCCCCTTTTATCAGCAGGGGAGGCAGATAGGGCTAAAACTAACTAGCTTAAACTATATATTCAATTAGAACTTGTATAACAAGACTAATTGATAGAATATTACTTTTTTTACACGGCCCAGCCCTCTTATTGGTAAGAGGGGAGTTCAGCCGGAGTAGGGGAGCTATGAAACAATAGAGTAAGAATGGTACTGCAAGTCAGAGAAGGAGTTTACCTGTTTTTATTACTGGAAGTAGATTGTTTATAATTTTCTATTGTTTAAATAAGTTCTGAAGATTAAGGGTGGGGTATGGAGGGGGTATTTATACTTTTCCTCCCCAACTCCGTCATTTTTCAGAGGTACCTGAGTTTTGAGTGAATCTCTTGATGATGACATAATTTTTTCACAAGCTGAAAATTATGATGTCATTCTTTCACAGTTATTGGAACATTATTATCAAGGTAAATTATTTACCTTGATGTAAATCAATTTATGAAAATTAATCTTCCAATGAAGGAAGATTGATTCAAGATAAATTACTTATGTACATAATTTACCTTGATATATTTTGTTTATGAAAATTAATCTTCCAATTAAGGAAGATTAAAAAGTTTAATTTTTATGTTTGTAAATGGAAAATTATTTTCTACTTATAAATATAATTTTTAATTAAAATAGTGAGATCTAGTTTCATAATCTAAAGGGGAGTTGAACCTGGGTTCTTGGAATGGAACAACCATGAAGGCTTTGCTTAACTTCTATTCTACAGCACAGTTGTCAAGCTCCCCATTTCAATATTTTTATTAAAAACTAAAATAAAATATAAAATTTAAATAAAATAAAATAAAATAAAGGATAATAATAAAGGATAATAATAAAGAATATTTCTATTTGCAGCTTCTCTGGACTATGCTGATAGTCTCAGATGCTGACACTTGCCACCCCAAGAAAGAATTACTCTTCAGAGGAATTCTTACTTCTTTTATGAGCTCTAAACTTTCTAAGAAGCAAACTTGCATCTTCTATATCTTTGACTTCTAGCCAGAGATCATTATCAGCCATTTGCACCATGATTGCTTGGGTTTCACTTGCTAGCAAGTGACATCAAGGAGGCTCTGTTTCATCTCCTCCCTTTTTCGAACATGTTTTTTGTGTGCAGTGACTGTGCATAATGCACAGTCACTGTGCAGTGGAGATGCAACAGAGTTTGTATTGAGCTTGGGCCTATCCTTGGTCCAAGCTCCTTGATGTCCCTTGCTAGCAAGCGACACAACTTTTTTTGTGGTGTTGGTTCTTAAACCTGACTAGATATAGTCTACAATCTTTTCCTTCTTTTCTGATGATCTTTTCCTTTAAAATCTTATGGGGTTTATTATTATTTTCATTAAGAGGAGGAACAATAACTACTGGTTGTTTCTTAATGGAAATTTTGAAGTAGCATCAATGTACTTCTTAACCAAAGATATAGGGAAAGTATGGTGTTTTCTTTCAAAAACTTCAGTTAAAACAACTTCAACTGCATTTTTGTCATGAAATCTTTCAACTAAAAAGGGTCCTACAAACGAGTCTTTTAATTTTCTGGGACCTCCCAAATTTGTAAAATTTACTGTAGAAACTAATACCATGTCCCCTTCTTGGATATCATGATCCTTATGGGTTTTATCCCACCTTTCTTTGTTGTATTGAACTGCTTCATACACACATTTACTGGTATACAGTTCACATTTAATCATCATTTGTTGAAAACAATCTGATATTGGATGGATTTCAACAGATTTACTTAATAAAGCATCTTTTGGCATATATGGTATCCAACCTCTCTCTAGCTCAAAAGGGGAAATTTTGGTTGTAGAATGCTTACTTGAGTTATAAGTATATTCCAAAGCTGGAAGTAGAGTTACCCAGTCATGTGTGTAACCATCATTATCTTTGAACTCAAGACCATAAGCACAATATCTCCTTATCATTTCCTCTAATTTCTGGATTGTTCTCTCTGCCAAACCATCTGTTTGAGGGTGATAAGCTGCTGAAAAGGAAAGCTTTGTGCCCAAAAGCTCAAAAAGATTTTGCCAGAATTCAGATGTGAATTTTGGATCCCTATCATTTATTATTACACGTGGGCATCCCACATCACTGATTATATTATTCCAGAAAATCAGAGCTATTTCCATAGCAGAATTATCCTTATAGCAGGGAAAAAATCTTTCTCTTTTTGAAAATCTGACAACAACTACCAAAACAGCATTAAAATTTTCTTTACCTCCTGGTGGAAGTGCTGTAACAAAATCCATATTAATGATCTCCCACCTGTTTTTGGGTTCATCAATCTTTTGTAAAAGACCAAATCTTTTACCTGTTGCTTTATTTGCTTTCTGACACCTTTCACATGATTCACAATATGCAGTAACAGTGTCAGTCCAACCTGGCCACCAGGCTACATTTCTTACCCTTTCTAGAGTCCTTTCTGTGGACATATGCCCAGAAAACAAATTATCATGACAATCAGACAATAAAATATTTTTATGTTCATCACCTATCAGAACAATTACACATACATGTTTATATCTTTGATAAATTAGACCATCAAGAAAAACAAATCTCCCTTCATGGAATTCTTTTTTCCATGGATCTTCTAATTTCTCTATTAGAGTTGGTTCTTGATGCTTAGATTTTAAAATTTCCTGAATTAGTAAAATATTTTTACTCAATTCATAATTATTCTTTACCAATTCCCAAAAATGGGAAGACATTTAATGGACACTAATGGCCATGATTGGTAAATCTCTCTCCAAATCCTCTGGGTCCCATGCAGGGTTGGATTGATTGTTGCGTAATGCCCATCTAGACAGACCATCTGCATTTTTATGGACAATTCCTTCTCTATGAACAATATTCATAGATCCTCTCCATTCCTGTATTGCTATTTGCCACCTCAGCCTATGTCTTTTGGGCATCTTCATGTTTAGCAAAGATTTCAATGCAGTAAAATCTGTAATGACTTCAAATTGAAAGCCATCTAAATAGTAATATAATTTTTCTAAAGCCCAAACTAGACATAAACATTCTAATTGGGATGCCCCATATTTTCTCTCACTGTATTTTAATTGTCTGGAAATAAAGCAAATTGGTCCTTCAAAAGGATTATCTTCAATGATTTGAACTTGATGCAGGGCAGCTTCAATTCCTTCCATAAAGGCATCTACATATAGTTTAAATGGTTTCTTTGGGTCTGGATCGAACAGTAATGGAGCTGTGGTAAGTGCATTTTTAATATCATTGTAAGATTTAACTCTTTCACTGGTCATTTCAAATACCACATTTGGACTACAAATCTTGTAAAGACTGGAAGCCATTAGATTGAAATCTTCAATATGAAGTCTATAGTAACTGGAAAAACCCAGAAAACTATTTCTATGTCCTTTGATGCTAATTTTAGTATAAAGGACTATGAATGTCCACAAATGAAATTTACTAGTGATTTTAACACAAAATAATTTATTATTTATTAATAATAAACACTTTATAGTTTTAATACAGCTATTTATATTAAGGATATACCTTATATAAATGTGTCTACTGTGGTAGTTTAACTTATAGTTAAAACAATGGCACAGGTACAATTTAAAAATAAATTGTGAAGTAAATTGGGGGGAGGCTTGAGGTAAGCTGCTCTGTCCAGAGGCCGGAGTCCTCCTCAATTTACTTATAAAGAATTGGGGCAATAAGATAGAAGGGGGAATTTCTTTATCTTATGTTACAATTCTAGTGGAGCCTATAGCTGGTTCAGGAAAATAAAATGAAGGGGTTTTTACTTTGGTCTAATGACACTAGTAACTTACTTAATTTCGTGGTTTTGATTGGGTTGATTGGTTTATTGTATGTAATTGTATGATTGAATGAATAACCCAAAAAGGGGGGAAAAGAGCCAGGTATTTATAGAAAAATCCTTCCTCTAGGGCGCTCTTAATTCCTTCCATTTGCCTATGGGAATAAAATAAAAGATCTCATTCCTGTCATAGAATTATAAGTGAATATTATTCCCTCTTATTCTTTATTACATATTTATAGCAACTTGTAATAAAGAATATATAATGATATTTTCACGTATTCTATTTTAAGATTTTAGACATTTCTCATGGTCTTAAATTTAATTAAATATTTTAATTCATTTTATTTGAATTATGTTCTAGAATTCTAGACCTTTTATGCGTGAAGAAGATGTCATCATTTCTTCATAATTCTTTTTGAATTATCCTGGGAATAATTATCTGTAATTATTTTCCCATGGTTCTACATTGTTTAAATTGTTACAATGTCGAGGAAAATTCTCTAAGTAGGTATGTGTACCTACTGTTTAAAAACTTTACCATCCCATAACTTTTAAACTGGAGGAGTTACGTCAATTCTGACTCAATTTCATGTATGTACATATCTTGGAGTATGTGTTAATCATACTCTAAGCGCCCATATGTAAAATATAATTATTCTTGCTTTGTGTAATAATTATTCTTATGGGCTAAATACATCAAGAAGGGTTTAGAAATAAAGGGTGGCTCCGCAGAGTGACCTAGGGTAGTTTTTGATGCGGATTCAGGAAATGTAATAATATTTTATGAATTCCTTATAATTAAAAAGATATTCAAGATTTCTTGTGTTAATATCTAATATTTTATTATTTGTAGGTTGTTTTGGATAAGTATTTTATCTCACAACCTGACAACTTTGAACATCTTTTACATTTTGCGGAATTTATTTGAGTAGTACTTCTGCTACTCTATGTTGATCAATTCCTAGAGACAAACCATTAACTATATGGCCCAGTGCTTTTAACTCTTGAAACCCAAATTGACCTTTGGACAAAGAAATCTTCATGTTCATATTAATTACTTTATTCGAAATGAATTTCAACTTGGAAAAATGTTCATCCCAATTATCAGTAAAAATAATTATATCATCAATATAAATTATTAGCCATTGTTGGGATAATTCCTCATGAAATTCTGAATCCATCATATGTTGAAAATGTGAAGGAGCATTTTTTATTCCAAATGGTATCCCTTATATACTCATAAAAACCTAAATGACACACAATCCTCAAGTATTTTCTGCCATTTCGGTGTACCACATTCTGGTGGAAACTTTTGAGAACATTCATACAAGTAATGTATTTTGATTTATGTAATTTTTGTCAAAGATTCAATGATTTTAGGCATATCTGGTGTTGTGTATGAATTCAATGCTCTCAAATATCCTACATGCCTGGATTTATTATTATGCCAAGCTATTATAATAGGAGTAGTAATATCTAAATTCTCATTTTCCCCCACTTTGCATAAAATTCCCATTTTCAATAAAGAGTTTATGTGTTCTTCCAAAGCTTCTCTGCTTCTAGGACTAGCTGGGTAGGGAGCTTTTCTTAAAGCTGGAGGATAAGGTCTATCTATGTTGAGACTTATTTTAAGATCATGATTTTTTATTGCTCCAAAAGGTTCATCAGCAGTTGCAAATGCTGACTTGCACTCATAAAGAACATTTATTAAGTTTTCTTTTTCTTTTGATGTCAAAGTCTCATTAATTTTAGAATTTTCAAATACTTCTTCTGAAAAAATAGTTTTGTTATCAACATTAACGTTTATTTTATTGCTAAAGTCATTATGATAATAATGTTTTTCTTCATTATTTCCGATGGTGAAACACCTGTAAGGGTATTCCAATAAGGAAATTTTATAGTGATTCAAATAATCACTTCCCAGAATAAAATAATCTGAATGAACATTCATTCCCACAACAAAATTTACAAAAAATATAAAATTTTTAAAACTTAACTTAACTTTTAACACACCCTGTTGATCTAGGGGACTATTACAGGAGCTCCAGTTCGGTGTGGGTTGCTTCTTAAGTAGTTTTTCTTTCCAATTTGCACAAATGGTGGAAAGAAAGTTGGCTCCCACTACTGGTTTATAAGCTCCACTATCAAGCAAAACTTTACAGTTTTTATCTCCACACATCATGGATACAAAGTTACTTCTTCCTTTAATTAATTCTGTATTTGAATTAATTTGTTGTACAAAACCAATTATGTTTTCATCCTCATCCTGTTCATCACTGTCAGAGGAACTTTCTTTTTCAGAATTTTCTTCTTCTACTGCATGAAATTTCTTAGTGCAGTTTCTAGAAGTGTGTCCTTCTTTTCCACATGTATAACATTAAAGTTTAATAGGATTCTTGGACCTCTCTTTTTTGTTTTTATCAGGAACTTTTGAAACTTCTGTGGAGATGTTCTTGTAATTACCAGTGTAATTCTTCTTCCTACCTAAAGAGGTTTCATCTACTATATCTTGTAGGATATTGATTAAACTGCCTATATCATCTGTAGTATTTTTCATTTCAGTTTTTACTGCATAGGCCACTTCTCCTTCCATTTGAGAGAGAAGTTTAAAATTTAAGGTTTCTTGATCAATCATGGGTTCCACAGATTTTAATCTTTTAGGGGCCGTTCGGCCGCAGAAGTGTATCTTGAGTGTATCTCAAGCCCCCCCGCAAAACACAAGATAGACCCAAGATACAGTATCTGACAAGATCAGATACCCAAGATTTTCAAATCCGGTGTTTGGAAGGCCCATTATCTTGATGATATCTCAAATACAGTATCTCACCATTTACCAAAGAACTACTCACTCGAGATACACCCTTTTAGGTTTATCTAATTGAGATATCATATCTCTAAACCTTCAAGTCCAACCTTTCCTCCAACAATCCACTCCTACTCGATCACCTTCAAATATCCTCAAAAAAAAAAACTTCTCAAAGATTCCTCCTAGAGGAATATCCCAAGTAAGTAGTCAGAAAATCAGTCTCACTCAGTTTCCCTTCTTGTTCAATGAAGTAGCTTTTGAACCAGACAATATTTCAGTGAATGATCCAACCCAGCCATTCCTTAATAAGCATGTATCAAGGAAATATTTGAAAGATTGAAAAACAAGAAACAAGAAGAACAACCAAAAGATATGGCTTTTGATGAAGATAATTTGGTTGAATGTCTGACCACTGGCATAGGCTGATTTGGCAAGAAGATACTGTTGAGAATCAAAATGGCTTTGAGGATCTTGATGTATTATCATATGTTGAAACACGTAGGAATCATGACAGGAACCAGGAAATCCAGCATGATATGCAATGAACTTGTTGCTATGGTCACAAACAAATTGAACTGAAACGGAGTATCTGATGGAAATGATAAGAAATAATTCAGTAGGGAACCAAAGTTTGAAGTTAATAAAGAAAGAAAATGAATGAGTACCTCTTTTTGCAATCAAAATAGTGATTTCCATCCATTGCTGGTTTCCGGCTTAGTGGAATTGTTGTGCCATCTACAAATCCAATTCAGCCAGGAAAACCTTCCTCTTGCATAACCTGTGATGATTCTAGCCGCTCCTGTGTTGTAGGCCATGTGAGAATTCTTGACTTTAAGGAATATATTGCCTTGATTACCCTGCATGTATACTTATTGACAGTGCCATATCCAATTAAGAAGTGGTTATTGATTCTAATTTTAGCAGCTGCATTACCATTTGACCCAAGGAGACATAATGCAACGGCTAATTGGATTGATGGATCTTGTTGAGGATTGTGAGTTGTTGTGAAACATGGGATGGTCCGCAATTAAACTTAGAAGATTGATTAAACAGGGCCAGGTGGTTCGGAATAATTGGAGAATTCTTGAAGGGGGAAGCTGTTCAATGATTTGTAGTTCATATCTTGGAAGATTTTGAGTTGAAGGTTTCCTGCTAACTAGATATTGTTTTTGCAACAACTGCTGCATAAAATCTATGTTGAGTTTCAGGTCAGATTCTGTATCAGATGAAGCAATGATTTCCAAGGCTGCAGAATTCAAAGAATGAAGGAGTTGTGTCTGAATTGATGGTTGAGGCATTGGGTTAAGCAGTTATAATGGGAAGTTGTTTTGTGAGTGAACTCAGTGGATGATGTGATGTGGTCAAGTAAATTTGGTAGTTGAGGAGAGATAGATGTGGTGTGATTGGTATTGATCATTTCAAAAAACCCCACTTATTTTGAATTGTCTTGTTTGGCTCAAAAAACAATGTTTTTATGAAAAACTGCATTTCAAAAAATACCTCAGTTGGAACAAGATTTTTTGAAAAACTCAAAATTAAAAAGTTGGGTTTGATCCACAAAAAGGTTGTGTTTGTAATTTCTGGTTTGGTGATATTTGACACCCCCTAATATCTTTCTTTATAATTATTATAATGAAAATATTATTTTATATTTGAATTCTTATTCAAATTTCAATATAAGTCGCTCACCAACTTATATTAAGAAATATATTTACTTTATGAATTAAAAATGGGGTGGAAGAAATTTACAATGCATATTTTACAATGACAATGCCTTGTAAAAGTGGGAGCTTGTAAATTTCTATCCTGGAGGGGGTATGTATAAATTTACAAGGGATTTCCAAAAAATGACCACTGGTAAACTAGGGCCCCATGAATGCCACCTTGTAAAATTCCACATGCACTCCATAAAATTTATATTTACACAGCATATTTTACAAGGCCATTTAACACCCCTACTAAATCTGTATTGACAGGGACAAATATTCAATTTTACGTCAAACCACATTGCAAAATCCTGTACCCAAATGTCAAATTGCATAACTCAGGCCCGCTCGTATAATTTTGTGATCACTCCAAGTCATTTTACATTGCATAGTTTTCTCATTCTCATCCATTTCTCCCTTTTTACTCTCCACTCACCCCCTCATCTTGACAGAGCTAACCAATTGGTTTTCATTTTACCGCATTCAATATTTTTCTCTCTCCCAGATGGTAGAAACTACTGAAGACCCTAAAACTAACATCAAATCAAATGAAAATGTGATTGCGGCTCAATGGGCTTTGCCCCACTTCTTTGAATCTTATACCACCTACATTGATCATGGATGTGATTTGGATCAAGAAGGGTACCCAATATACCCAAAGGGAAATACAAATTTTGTGAAGCTACCAGAAATTCAGATACAAAATTGGGGGACAGTCCAATTTACTAAAACGGTTGCGACCAAAGTGCAATCCAAAGGCATGTGGAAGATTTTGCGGGTCTACTGCCTTGGAGAATTGGTCTGTGATGATGAGGACTGTAAATGGGTTGGATCTCCACCAACAGGACACGGTGCTATAGAAAACTATCTCTTATTGTAAGGCACCTTCTATATTTCCCTTTTTTTCCCCATTTGTTGCTTTATCCATACTGTATCATGGTGAATTGAATCATGCCACTTTTGACTCCTCCACAGAAAGCCAAAGTGCCAAGCAGCAGACGGAAAATGCCAAGGCATGGTCCAATGGCAGGCTTGTACTGGTACTGTGTTATGGTTTGACAACCATGTGCCCACTGGATGGGGTCTTCTGCGCTATTGGGGTTTCCACAATCATCCATGGCCTGAGGCCAAGAAACCCGATAAGCTTGCAAAATAAGAACTTAAGGCGCAAATAGCCAAAAATCCGTCAACTGGCGCATTCAAACTCAAGGCCATTCCTCTCTTCCTTTGTTTCATTTTTTTGACCATTGGTATATTAATCTTTGCATTCCATTCACCAAAGATGGGAGATGTGAATGTTGATCAACCGCTTGCAGGTGTCACAAAAAATATTCATCTTTGTTTGGTCAATTCCAATTGGCTATGTTACTACAGGCACACAATCTTGCAAGAAATGAACATAGCTCCCAAAAGACTATGTGCAGGTGTGGGTGAAAAATTCATGCATGATTTGTTCCAATGAGACAAGTAAGCCCCATTTCATTGTTTTCTTGTTAATTTTTTTTTTTGGGTTTTCTTGTTATTTTTTTCTTTTTTTTTTTGTTTTCTTGTTATTTTTATTTTGAATAGCCAAATTAACCGTCTTTTTTTTTTTTTTTAGGCAAGGGCTAGAGATAATTTCTTGTAGTTTTAAAAGAGGCAGTGAACACTTTACATTCCAATCTAAATGCATGGCCAAAAGACTGGTTGCTTGAGACAAACACAATCAGGTATACCAAGGAGGTTTCATCTCAGATGTGACCTACCCCTTCTTTGAGAGTGGCTACTTACTGACAACGGTCATGTTTTTCAAGAAAATTATTTGATGGATTCCAATCCAGTTCTCTTGGTTACAAGGCCTAGATACCCACTACTACTCTCTACACTTCAAGACACTCTTGAAGCAAATCCACAAGCTATCCTTTATGCCTGCTGAACAAGACATTCTCACACCTCCAGTGGTTGAGTTTTCTGCAGCACAGAAAGAAGGTTTTGTCCATGCCTATATGAAAGTATTCAAAACCAATGATTGATTGAAGGCCAGGAAAAAACTCAAAGGTTTCCTCCAGCACTTTGCTGCACAAGTGACTTGGGTTTGAATAAACTGGTCTATTATCCCAGCTGATTGTGAGGTAAGGGATTTAAAATTGTTTTCGCTCATTTATTTGTGTGTTATGATTTTTTTTTACTGATCTACCTACTGGAGGGATGTTGTTTTTAAAAGCAGGACTTCACACGTGCTTGTGCAGCTTTAGTTCAGGAAGCCCCACCGGATGGTCCATTACATGAAGAGCAACTGGATGAAGTGCGGCAAGTGTTTCCAAAAGCTAAGAGGTGGCTTGATTGGTGGGCAATGGCCGATGTCAAAGCCATGCTTTTCCCTTCAAAGCATCTGCAGCCAGAAAATTCTACAGACATGGAGGATGATGCATCACAGTTCAAATCCCTTCCAGATACAACAAACACAATTGAAAGCATGCACCATGTATATTACATGACCAGGCAAGTATTTTATCTGCTATTCTGCCAATTTTTTTTCCCTTTGATCATAATTCTCATTATTTTCCTAATTTTTTGGTAACTGTTTTGCAGTCAGGGACAAAAACCCCTCCTTGTGTGCATGGTAGGATTGTTTGCTTTTGTGAAAGTCTTAGAATAAGACTACAATGCGGTTATGTGTGGTGTTCTGGTGGTATACAGATCTCAAACAAAGGGAAAAATGGATGTTTCACAGTCAATAGGATGGCCTAGGCCCCAAAAAAGACACTTTGAAAACAATGGAAGACCACCAGATACAACAGATGGCCTTCTTGGTAGTAAGAAAAGAAAAAAAAAATCACTTGGCTGCCTCCAACAAATCTCATCTCAGCAATTGCAATTCTTGTACAACTTACTCCATTGGTTGCACGGGAAGGCTCAGGACCATTTTGACCCATGGACAGACCAAAATTTTCAACTTTGAAAACGAACATCTTGATGCAAGATTGGTTCCCGGTGCTTTCTGCTCATGTGATTATCTCTTGAAGCTTCTTTTGGACTCAAGCAGAAGCCAATCAAAGGCATTGGAAGGCTTATTTGATTTCAACGTGGTCAAGAATTTCAGTTCCAAGCTCAATGACCGTAATCCAATACCAAAAAAGGACCAGAGACATATCCGCAATACTTACATCTTGAGCATCAAGAAAACAATGTTTGTGAAGAACAATATCCCCGTTGGAAACATTGCTGAACTGATCTTGATTTGGTCAACCACCGGCCTCTGTGCATCATCTGGACTTACCTGCAAGTGTCCTATAATTACTCAACATGACTCAAAAAAGGCAAGCAAAAAAGTGTGACAATGAGGAAAATATTGACATTGCCATTGTTGACCAAGACACATATGGAGGGGACTACCATTGTTTGAAGGAGAATTACTTTATCAAATTCCAAGACAACAAACTGCCTCTGCACCTGTATTTCTTTCTGGAAGTTACATCAATCCCAAACACTGACAAACAGAAAGCATACATGTTCTCAATGAACTTCCCATTCCAACTGAAAGTCCACGGGGTCACTTACACAATACTCACACGTGGCTTTTGGAATGCCTTCCACTATTGGTGCACGGTAATTAGGAGATTAGATACAGGATTAAGAGGTGTTTGGTTGCACGATGAAAGAGAAAATGATGGGAATTCCCGGAAAACCAGCAGAAATATCTCTACCATTGGCGTATAAAACCCTAAACCAGTTGGGTGATGTACTCTTGCAATCGAATAGCAGAAGAGCACAATTACGTTTTGGGAAATATAGATTCAATAAAAAAGGCCCACCCAAATGTGGAAGGAGAATATCCTTTCATCTATATGCGCAAGCTCCTTGGTCCCCAATCCAATCCATCTAGCTTTCCTTGTGAAGATCAAAGAAATGAAACCTCTGAACAAGGAAATGAAACCTCTGAACCATCTGATGATGAAGACAAGAGGAAAATGAAGGATACTGAAGCACCTGAAAAAGACCATGATACTGAAGCACCTGAAAACAACCTGGAGTGCAATGACATCTATGAAGGGCTTAATGATAATCAACCCGATGTACCTTCTGAAGCACCGGAATCTGAAGGCCTCTTAGATGACTCTATACAACCAGAAGAGCCACACAATGATCCTGCCATTTCTCCTCCAAGTCCTGCTCCTGAAAGTCCCGTTCCTGCCTCAAATATGCAATGACAAACAAGTAATATTCATATGAAGCCAAAAATACTTCTAAAACTCAGAAAACAGCCCTTGCCATTGCCAAAACCAGCCGATAAAGAGAGAGAAGCACCATTGGCCCCCTCACCAATGGTTTCAAATGATGAAAAGGGTCAAGAATCTACAAACAAGTCCAAGCGTGGTCAAAAACAAAAATGAAAAGCATCTTAAAAAAGCTATGAATGGGGTTAATGTTGGGAAGAGAAGAAGTACAAGAATTCATATGGTAGCAAAATGATTTTTTTTTCTCTTTTATTATTTTGTTCTTGTATAATTGTTGATTGGTAAAGTGCAATGATATAAATATGTTGTAATTTGTTGGAAGGAGAGTGAAATTAAATTTTACAAGGAAAGATTTACAAACCTTTTAAGTCAATGCATGGTAAAATTGATCAAAAGCAGTTGTAGACACAATTTTACAGGGTGATAAGGTGTGGGAGGTGACGAGAGCTGGAGGAATTTTTTTCAAAGGTTAGAATAAAAAAAAAAGTTACAATATTTCTGCTTTATAGCGGGAAATTACAATATCTCCTACTGGCAACAAAAAAAAAGTATATTTTCTACATGTAGTAATGACTGGTTGATTTGATTATGGATAAGGGGCCTAATCAGTAACAGGGTTCCCTACATATAAAAAACATGTAAGCTATTGTAGCATAACATAACATTGCATTGTTGCTCAAAGGGTCCCAAATTTCAACACTTGTACAACCCCCATTCTGAGTGCGCACAAAATATGGATCAATCTGTGCCTGGCTGTGTGCTATTAAGAAACATACTCAGTCTTTGACTGAGTCTTGTGAAGAATCAGTCTTGTAGATTCACTCATATATTGTCGAGTAATGAGTGAGATGTTCTCCAGTTGTACCCACAGTGTGACTTGAGTAAAGATTGACTTTAGTACGCGCGTACTTGTGGCGAGTACAAGCACTTGCGTCTTTTCTGTCCCAAACTGCATACTCGTACTCGTACTTGTACTTGTCATGGCAAGTATGCGCGTATATCTAACGAGTACTTGCGAGTACTTGCATTTTAAAATTTAGTTTTCAAAACATCTCCAAGTGGAGCCCGAGCCACCAGAAAAGCCCGCCCAATGCTGGCTGAAATTGTTCTTGACATCAAACAGCTCAACCCATTTAATTAAAAAAATAAAATAAGATAATAATAAATCAAAATCAAAATTCTAGTGATGATAAAAGTACCAATGCTAAAAAGTCCAGAGCATTAATTGTAATATAAAATTGTAAGAATTAAAATAAATAAATAAAATAATTAAATAAAATAATTAAATAAAATAATTAAATAAAATAATTAAATAAAATAATTAAATAAAATAATTAAATAAAATAATTAAATAAAATAATTAAATAAAATAATTAAATAAAATAATTAAATAAAATAATTAAATAAAATAATTAAATAAAATAATTAAATAAAATAATTAAATAAAATAATTAAATAAAATAATTAAATAAAATAATTAAATAAAATAATTAAATAAAATAATTAAATAAAATAATTAAATAAAATAATTAAATAAAATAATTAAATAAAATAATTAAATAAAATAATTAAATAAAATAATTAAATAAAATAATTAAATAAAATAATTAAATAAAATAATTAAATAAAATAATTAAATAAAATAATTAAATAAAATAATTAAATAAAATAATTAAATAAAATAATTAAATAAAATAATTAAATAAAATAATTAAATAAAATAATTAAATAAAATAATTAAATAAAATAATTAAATAAAATAATTAAATAAAATAATTAAATAAAATAATTAAATAAAATAATTAAATAAAATAATTAAATAAAATAATTAAATAAAATAATTAAATAAAATAATTAATTAAAATGAATGATTAAAATAATTAATTAAAATAAATAATTAAAATGAATAATCAAAATAAATAATTAAAGTAAATAATCAAAATGAATAATTAAAATAATTAAATAATTAAAATAAAGAAAGATGTTTAAACATTACATCTTTGATTCTTTTTATAAAAATAAATCATGATGTAATGGAAAGAATTTTTAGTTATTAAACTTATGATTGCTGTTCTTTATTTTTAGTTAGCAGCGTGAGCACTTTTTGGCCTTAGCCATTGAGAAGAGTGATGAAAGAGGCTGATGTGGTTCAAGGGTTTTCAAAGAGACTGATTGGGACTTGGAGGGGATGGGAGGGTGGAATATTATACTTTAAGTTCCG